>MJUU01011728.1:40837-68533 GCA_002080025.1 Modiolus philippinarum
GTTGTATAAAGTGTAGAAAAATCATAACTGTCGATAGATGAAACTGGTTTTTGTATTGATTGCAATTTATCTAAAACTTCAATAGAGTTTTTTACACTCCAAAAGTAATTGACACCAGAGTTTTGATAAGTTTTTTCACAATATTTTATAATTAAGTCCTTTATACAAGAAAGTGCACTGGTTAAATGGATGGACAAGTTAGTAGTAGAACAATTACTCGATGCCGAAATAAAACGATGATTGTACGGGTTTTTGTGAAGCTTAGGAATCAAGTACATAGTAGGCAAGGTGTTATCTTTAGGTGGAACTTTGAGCATTTCTGTGTCCTTGTAATATTGTTTGGTGAGAGTTTGTTCATCACAATTGGTGCGCTTGAAAGTATTAGACTTGTCCAATTCGTTTTGTTGGACATCGATGTAGTATTTCTTTCAAATGATTGAAACGTTGTTAGAAGCTTTGTCAACTGGTACAAACACATATTTTTTGCCAAGATCTCTCAATTTAGACTTTATTCTATTAACAGACAGCTTAGGATGTGGCTCAACATAATTATCTTTATAAAAATTCTGTTGCTGACTTTGGTAATAATTTTATCTTTGAACAAATTCAGTGCATGTTTGTCTGCACTTTCCCGTTTGCACCATTTTATACAGTACTTAGTGACTGCGTCTTTAATGATTTCAAAACAAGCTTGCCAGTGAATTTTGGAAGGTGGGCGATATTTAGGCCCTTTTCTAAAGAACTGTTGAACTTCTTTATCTTCAATGATGTTTAAGTTCCCCGTTAAAATATGTCCGCAAGGGTCATAGCGGTATGGTGACATAGAACAATCTCAGCTGCTGGGGTAGTTCTTCTCAAAATCAGCATCACAGGTGATCGAAGAGTAATTGAAAAAAATACTTCTAGTAGGTTGTTTGTAAGAAAAAGAAATGATAGGCATATCCTGGTAGTCAAAATATGCGGGTATAAGTTTTTGAATATCAGGGTCCCGGAAAATGCTTCCAATATCAATCAAATCAATCCCTTTATTAATATATTTATATGTCGATTCTCGGAGAAAGACGATGATATGAACATTCATATAACGGACTATTAACAGACATAGTATCACATTCAAAAGAGATTTTGTAAAGTTGTGTAACAGGAATTGTACTGAAGAGAAATTAGAAATCGGAATGACCAACTGCAAGTTACTGATATTCTGTCAATCTTTATTTTATTATTGCAATTTGACTGAAAACTCTACTAGTGGACAGTAGGAACCAGATCGTATGGACAGAACACCCCAGTACATTTGGAAATGGGGGTAATAACAAAAATACCGAAAAGAATTGCCAAAGTCCGTGGGGCCAAAAATACAAAGCATGTGGAAACCACACGAAAAATGTCAGCCGCCATGGTACTGACTTTGTACAGACATTTCAAAAGAAATGGTAGGTTAAACCGGTTTTATGACCGCCAAACCTCTGCTTCCATTGTGGTAGTATCCGGAAGCAACTCAACAGCAATTGCTATTGAAAGGTCCTAGGCAGTTAAAAGAAATGATTATCACAGTAGTAAGTAGAAATAGAATCTTGAATGAGAGTTCGGACCGAAACTTTAAATTTTTCCTATATAATATAATGCAATATAATATATATGAGACGGAATGTTTTGAAGCCTTGATTAATAAGATTGTCACGGAGATAAATATGTGTAATGAGAAAATCTGTATAATTTGTGCTAGGTCTGCGAATTGAATCAACTGTGAAACATACAATCCGTACGCAAGAGAAGTTCAAGTGGTTTCTGTCGTTTCCTTTATCTCTAGTTCTGGAGGATATTTAGCAAAAGATGCCTTATTAATGGAAAGAACATCATTAATATATCTATAAGTTTGATTGAAGGAACTAGCATATTCTATTTTATGGTCTTTTACGAGTCCTTGAAGAAATTCAATGTCGTAAGGATATGAAACAAGTCTGCGAGTAGAGGAGCACAAATAATGCCCATTGGCATACTAACTATCTATAAATAGCAACTCCAAAATGTGTTTTAAAGTTACAATACTTAAAGTGAATATATTTGTTGAACTAAGACGTATTATAGCTCCGTTTAATGTAGAGACTTATGTTGTCATAATCGTTATCTACAGAAATACTATTGAGACATAATTTATGGGCGCCGGTGGTTTGTTGGAGATTGACATATGGGTGGCCATCATTTTCGTTAATATTTTATCTAGAGCGTAGCGAACACCCATATGTTAATCGACTACAAACTACCGGCGAACATGAAGTATTCAAAATATATTATGACGTTTTCTGTTTAAGAGTAAGAACTGTTGTGACGTCACTCATTATGTTATTTGAAATTTTCATATGGCTGGTCGTCAGAGTTTCATTGTTACCATATATTCTATTCGGCATATTCTATTGATTGGTAAGCTGCACATCATCTTTAATCTTAAATGTTTTCATCTTTATGTGATTGATTTACAAATATATGTGGGTGTGTGTGTGTGAAGCTGCTATTAAGGATTTTTCAACATTAAATGATATTTGAAAGCATATTTATTGTACCTTCATTTCTTTAAATTTCAGGCAGAATGAATCGTGGAGATATCATATGCTTTCTGTTATTGTCTTCAGTCGCAAACATTGATGCAACAGTTCTACAAGTTGCAGAAGTGGCACTCACAGCTTACGATGTCATTTCTGCTGGGATTGATTTTATTGGAAAGATTGTTTCCGGTGATCCATTGGATAACATTCAAGAATCCCTTGACCAACTTAAGAAGAGTATCGATCGTATCCATACAAAATTAGATTACCTTACTGATGTTGTGAACCGTCTCCTTCAACTTGTCAAGGAACTACCATATACTCTTCTAATCACACAACATGTAGAAAAAATAAAAAGCTGTACAACAGATATGAACAATTTTCTTGCAAGGCCGACTAATACTGCTGCTCGGGAAACTTTACAAAAATGCTATGACATAAGGGTGAATGTAAGGGCCATTGCAGGCTATTTATCTGGAGAACCCATTCACCACCACTTTTTGATCTTTATAAACAAAAGCAAGGAACATACGATGGTGAAACTATTAAAAATATGTTCACCTATTTATATACATATTTCATTGATGGATGTGCAGTTGTCATAACTGCCGAGGGTTTAAAATACCATATGTCATCAAGTACCATCCGAAACGAGTGTAAAGCGAAAGTTGGTGCCATTCAAAATTACATGAAAAACTTTTATTCAAAATGTATCCGTGAAATGTGTCCTCATTTTACTGCTAAAGCAACGACCTTGCTGTCTAAAGTTTCCAAGGCTTCCAGTGCACACACAACTATGACTTATGCGTTTCCATGGTTTCAGTTTCTAGTGATCAAAATCAGTTCAGTCACTCCGAATATAAGTGATACTGGAACTTTCAAAATGAAATCATACACATTTACAGCAAGCCAAACAACACTTTTCTGGACCGATACCTTCGTAAAACTCCAAAGAGTCGGAACTGGAAAGACTTGGAAAATAATAGTACAGAGAAGCCAGCTGACTGGTTCTGAGTATGGAACTTTGAATATAACAACACAAGTACAGGACTCGACCATTTCGTTTACAGCTTATACAAACGACGAAAGTATTGATCACTGCAATTATGTCACCGGTATCAATTCAGCATCGAGTTTCGAAGGAAATAAGATGAAATGTCTTATCATACTGATTTTTACTTTCTTTTTCCTATAAATAGTCGTCTCATTTGAAAGGGCTTGGAACTATTAAAGCATACATGAAAAGTGTCTCAGCATAATCTGATTTTTTCAGATGGTTTGTGGTGAAAATCTGTGGAAACACTTTCAAGTTAGTTTATTCTGCAATTATATCACGCCAACCCATACGAATATATAAGTAATTACGAATTTGATGCTTCCATTTTTATAAAAGATGCTGTTTTCAAAAATTTCAATATACTACAATAATATCGTTACCTATTTTTTTTTATTTTTTGCTCATACATGATATTGTCATATTCTCTGTCACCTTTTTCCATATTCTCGTTCTATGTATCAACTGTCTGTTTTATATAACTATATAATTACATTCATTCTGCTTAGTATGGAAATCACCGTCTTTGATTGGCTACGAATACTTCCGATCATTTTCGTCACTGTGTTTTATCAGTCAGTAAAACTAAATCAGCACGCGACTCCTTGACAACGACAACAGTAAACAAAGACGGCTTAGTAGTCTGGACAAAGAAATGGTGCACGATTTCCATTAAGTAATTTTGCATGGACATTTGCATTCTATTTACAAAATGTAATTATTAGTATTGAATGCAATATTTTGTAGTTTTATTTGCGTGTAAAAACGTGGACCACAGCACATTTGAATGAAGCGGGCTAGCGTTTCATTAGATTATCAGGTACTATTCAATACGTGCATACGTGCATATTGAATTTAGAGTTAGCTTTGTTTACAAAGCAAAAGTGCATATTAGAATACTGTGTGCATACATTGGGATTAGTATGCACGTATTGTATACTATCTGATAATGTATTATGTACATCTTGCATATTTCATTTACTGCATATTTTGTGCAAAATAAACTTTCAAATAATAAATCAACCCAAAAGCCGCACCAAATAATGACAATAATAGAAACTGAATTTAAGACTTCAAGCTTGACATAACCGTAACCTGGCAACGACTGTCTTCTTGTTATGAAATCTTATCTATGTTGATATCATGCTCTACAATTTAAATATAAAATACCTAATTGTTAAAGTTAATAAAATGATAAATATGAGTTTTATTCCTTTTAAATAAAACTTAACTAAGCAGTCATATAAATAAGAAATGCAACCATCTAACACTTAAACTTAGCAGTCATATAAATCAGAAATGCAATCAGCTCACACTTATTCCCGATTTCATTTTATAATATCATTATTTTATATTTTTATAACAAATCATCCGTATTTATTCATAGCTTATGAGCAACTTGTATTATATAAATAAAATGACGAATACAGATCTCTCTATGTGAATTTATGTGTTTTTGTATGCAGTTTTCCGACATATTTTATTTCTAGTGTCAAACACAATATTTCCCTAAGAGCCGCTTCTATTTTTCAAAACGCCTGCTGAATATATGTTAGAATCGAAATAAATTATTGCAATTGGGCTCTATGCTTTTAAGAACATGGCTAGACCTTATATTTGTCTTCATTTTATACCTTGCTATCGTCCGGTGTAAAATAATTGACAAATATAAGGTCTGACTATGTTCTAATTCACATAAAGCCCACTTGCAATAATCTATTTATTTGAAATTTATGGCTAGAAATGAATTTATCTGGGTTTTCCCTTAATTAGGACTATTGTTTGTCTAAAAGCAAGGAAGTTACATCAACAATTTCATGAAAACTTTTCAGGCGTCTTATTCTGACCTATAAAAGACATTCATAAAATAAAAAGTGGGGATCCGTGTGCAAAATTCTTTACGCATTTGAACTGAAGAAAACCACAAATTCAAAAATGAGATGAGTGAGCCACCTTAATATACATTATTAATTATTAATTATTACATAAATATTATATTTAATATACATTTCATAAAGTATTTGCACTGATTCCTAATTTTGTGGTGCTGAGTCAATTCTTCCTCTTGGATACCACTGAAACGCTATAAATATGAAAAAGAAAGAAAATGGGGTAAATGTCAAGGAGACAACATCCCAACTCCACGTTAAAACGACCCAAAACAAAGCATCTAGGGTCACAGTACGGTCTTCAACACAGTGAAGAACCTCACACCATATAGCTTAAATATATAATCATTATACATCTAATATGCATTAAAAAGCACCAGTGTTCTTTTTTTTCCCCCCGGTTTGAAAAATGAGGGAAACTTTGCAATAAAGGTTATTTATTGATTGCTATATTCAACACAAACATCCCGACTGCAAGTTCAAAAACGCAGAATTTCGATTTTTTTCTTTATTACTATGAAATAACAATTTTAAATACATTTATCTCCAGCTCCAAATGTGAACCACTATCGGCCAAGTGCGAATCGATGAGATCATTATTATAGTCTAAACAATAGATGCGGTCCCGATAAAGAAATTATTACTGTAATAAAATCAATAATGTTTATTACAGTAATAATATTTTTTTCAATAATCGCATATATTGCTTAACTATAATAATGATCTTCTCGATTCGCACTTGGTCGATAGTGTGAACCATCTCAAAGTAGGCAGTATATAAAACTAATGGACTGATTTGGGAAAGATGTGAACAAAATATTAATATTCCAATGAGTACTTAAATCAGAATACTTAAACAATGCAATACCTTTTTTCACTCGACAAAAAAAAATATGCTGACACGTGTTGTTTTCACGTGTTTTCACGAGTTTGCGTGTGATTGTCTCCTCAGAAAAATTTGTGTTTTTAGCATAAAGAGAAATATTAAATTTTCAACTTTGATTTATATTTGATTCAAATTTTATTTGTTGTAGACTGTCTGAATTCGTCTTTTTTTTTTTGTTGTTGTTTTTTTTCTAACTAGCAAAATTGGATGTTATTTGTTTTAATTGTAAACATCTGATTTACAACGAAAAACGAATGGTTGGTAATATTACAGTTAAGCAATTGTCAGATCCTTGAATTGCTCTCTACAAGGTATGAAAATGTTGCATGACCTTTGAGTATGTGATAAAATGAGGTAAACTATAAAATTATAGAAAGGACATTTTGTTTTTGATACTGGGTTCTGATCCAGCCATAGATCTTGCTGCATTGCTGCATTTTTCGATACTGACAGGTATAAAAAGATGATTTTCTTCACTGTTGGCATTCGGAATCATATATTCCACCTTTTCATCTTACCATACAAATATGTTATCAATCATATTATAAAGAGCTGTTCAAAATTTTAAATTTGATCTATAAAAACCAGTTTTCATATACTGCACATATTGCTGTAAGGATTTCTTCCATTATGTACCATTATGACGTTTCTACTGTTCTTAAATATTTTTCATGAGATAGTAACTCTCGTGTAATTGAAGGCGGGACGGTCTCCTCAAATACCAGTAAGAAGGATAACCGGAATCCAGAACTATTGAATATAAATATATATCACCTAAAACAAACTATTTATTAAATTGAAGTGTACATATAATTTGTCCTGTATGACAATTATTTGATTAAATTTTATAACTGACGAAAAACAATTTGAAGCGCTAGAAAAAAAATCAAATGTAATTCAACTTTAGCTCAACCGTGTTAATTGTATTGATGTAGTGAGTTTTTATATATAAGATCAAAGTCTAGTATTGTAATACCAATAATTTTTGGAAAATTAATGTAATATAAAGATAGGAAAGGCAATTATCACCAAAATTTAAAAATATGAAAAGAAATATATTTTAGTGAAAATGCAAATTTATTTCAATTCAATGGTAGATCTTCAGCGCTAAATGAACGATACCCTATTGTGCAACTATTTGCACTTCAGAAATAGGAACCGAAATTTAAATATGTTCTTCAAAAAAGAAATGTGTTCAACCTGTCTCCAAGGAGTGTCAAGGTTTTAAATCGAAAGTCGGTCACATTTTTCGTAGAATTCGGGTAACTACCTGGGAGATATATGTAAGTCATCTGATACTATCTGACTGTAATGACAATTTAGTTAAACGAACGTTTTCTGCATATTAATAAATTTTGAGATATCAATTAAGGCAGTCAGCATTGGAAAGTGGATATAACTGCGATCGGAACGAGAAGACAGTTTATTGAAAATAGAACTACAATATTCAAGTACATGAATTTACGTACGATAAAAACTTTCTACAAATCTTTAAGAAAAGTCACGATGTTTTCCCTAGCAGAATGATTATGTCAATCAAATATTGAGTTATAATTATTAAATACCCCACAGCTTACACATTCTCAAAAAATGTATCAATAAAAAAGGCATTTCGATTTTGTTAATTCTTGGAAAGACATATTTCAAGGAAATTATTTAGAATTTTAAACCACAAACCTTTCAAACTTTTATTTCAAAGTAAATTTTGACATTCATATAAGAAGTGAAGATGACTAGGTTGAAAAATAACAAGTAAAATTAACGCAAGATGTCATTAGAAGGACATTTGAAAGAACGAAAATTTATTATTTACAATTACTAAGATTTTTCGGTTTATTTAATAAAATACATAAACAATACATTACAACTGCATGGTGGAGGAGGTGCATTTACTGCGTCTTTCCAATAACATACTGTAAACAATTCAACAGAATGAGTAAGAGGTCAAATGATAATATATTAAATGAACGGTTAAATACGCTCTTGTATATTAAAGGGTTGGAGAAATTGTAGTTACCAAAACGAATGTCATGCACGGGTTGAAATAACAGTTGTTTGTTTACCTTGACGGTCAATATATGGGGATGTCTCAAATTGCTTTTTTGATTCACTTGTTACAAACATGGTAGAAAGTGATTTGGTGCTGTTCCAAAAACTTTGATCACATCATTTTGCCTTTACTAAGGACTATATCCCTCCTGCATGCCTATATCCATCGATTATTTCGTCATTTTATTTTATTTGTTTTTTACCAGCTTAAGAAATTGTTTTTTTTTTTTCATTCTTTATATTCTAATTTGCTATGTACTGCAGAAACATAAAATGTGGAAACGACCATCTGAAGATACTGAATTTACAATTATTTGGTTATTTGTTCTTGTAAAATTAAGTTTTGTCTTCTACGATGAATGCACAGGGGACAGAATTGTTTAAATGTTTAAATAATACGAATACAACAAGAGGCGAACTGCCATATTTGGATATTTTTCATACTTACATACTCGCTCATTTCTTAAGAACGGTTTATAGTTTTTAGAAAACGATTTTGCCTTTTGAAAGATAAATGATTTTCCTTTCCAAAATGACATTGTCTTCAATTTTAGAATGACATAGTAGCAACGAGCTTTTCGTTTGGCTTATAAAATTTTTCATTAAAAAAAAAAAAAAACAAAAAAAAAAACAAACAAACAAAACAAAACAAAACAAAACAGGAGAAGAAAAGAAAAAGAAACAAAATATAAAAAATAGCAGGGATATGGGATATTTAACTAATATATGATATGAGATATTCTAATAATTATAAGGATATCTTCAATTTTAAAAGGGACATTTTAGTCCAGATTTACTTGGATATGGGATATTGGGAACTCCCTAAATAATCCCCAACATTCTATGCGAGCTTCCGTCACGGATAAATGCTTACTTACTTCACATAAACGTTGATGTCATGTATTCGTATTACACGGTATTATTACAGGAGGACGAAAGGAGGTCTTACCCTGATTTCACATCGTTAAAATATGCAAATCACAAAATTCCGGAAACATTTTGTGAAAGATTTAAGACGATGCGTTTGTGTAACCACATCTTATAGGTAAAAAGGAAGGAATTCAGTAAGGGAACAAGTTTGTTTATCTGTGTACCCAAGGAATTGAATGATAAGTTAAGTAAGGATTTGCTGTGCTGCATGATAAGATGTAAATTAACCAAGTCTTTCACATTTTCATGCCATTTACTCTTTGTAGTCTTTCAATAAATAATTAGAAAATGTTTAGCACTTCACAGTAATTTTTGGTGATTTTTTTAAAAAGATGGATTTTTTCACATTCTATGCAGACATTGTGAACTTTAAAGGGGGTATCCCCACTCTTCTATAAATAGCTCAAAAGGAAGGCGGTCATGCATATATAAACTTTTTATTTTTAGAAGTGCCAATAAAAGTTACTGAACAGCAAGAATAGTTTTTGATCTGATCATTGTTAGAAAGTACTATAAACCTGAAATATATTAGCATTGTGGGCAATGGGAAATGAATTCCTTCCTTGTTCCCTATAGCTAAAATATTGTTTTCCCTTAATTTTGGTTTTAGATGAATATTGCTATATTTAAATGACTGATATGATACTCAGTATTGATATCTGGAATAATATAAGATTGAAAGTAAAATCTAGCAAACCAGTATGGAAATATTGCTGAGTCAGCAGATTTGATTTTTTTAAAGATTTTTTTAGATATACCATTTAGTTTCCAATGCCAGACATAGTGAAATGTTGTAAAAGAAATTTTATTAGCACCAACATGTTCTTGTGTGCTCATTTGAACTTTTCGCAGTGATTTGGCCATCTATTTTGGCTGAGATTTGATTCGCGACAAATTGAAAAGGGGAAAATTTGTCCAAAACTTGGTGCGAATAATCAATATTTAATTTTTGGTAAAATCTTCCCTTCCTTTTGTCATACTTTGATATATTTTGATATAAAATGTTAAATACAATGTCTCCNGAGTTTATAATGGGCCTGTACTTAACCATTTCATGTAAAATTGAGTCTTAATGTGCCATTTTAGATTAGTTGATACTTAATTGAACCAATATTTAAGGAAAATATACTTAAATCATAATCTTAAGATATGCAGAATGGATTCAACCAGTGTAGGGGTGTGCACAAAGCAATGTATGGCTAATTTGTTCTTGGCTAATCAAATAAAACTATACCATGTGGATAGTTGTGTGATTTAAAATTAAAACTGAGGGCAAATGAGCAATCAAATACACCATTTGAATGATCAAGAATACAAGTTTGAACTTCTGGTCCAAATTAAGGCATGCTGTAAAAGATAGACTGGTTATTGGTCATAGATGAGATAAATCCATCTAAAAATTAGCTTTAGACTGAAATAGGAGCAAGTAAATGGTTGAGACCTTCTGTACTTCATTTGTTGCATGGTTTTACATTACACAAATTGAAAACAAACCAATATCACCATAAAAATTACTCTGAGTCATAATATGGCATGTTCAAAATAAGAGATTGAAAATGGTTAATTTTATCATTCAGGGTAGGCATGTAAAAACCAAGATAAGGTCAAGGTCAAAAGGTCAATATGCAAATTCTTTATTCACTTAATCTAAGCTGTGGCCTATCTTGTTCAGCAAGGTGTATTGGACTGGTTCTCTTCTCTATTGGAGTGAGTATAGGTAAAAAGGAAGGAATTCAGTAAGGGAACAAGTTTGTTTATCTGTGTACCCAAGGAATTGAATGATAAGTAAAGTAAGGATTGGCTGTGCTGCATGATAAGATGTAAATTAACCAAGTCTTTCACATTTTCATGCCATTTACTCTTTGTAGTCTTTCAATAAATAATTAGAAAATGTTTAGCACTTCACAGTAATTTTTGGTGATTTTTTTAAAAAGATGGATTTTTTTCACATTCTATGCAGACATTGTGAACTTTAAAGGGGGTATCCCCACTCTTCTATAAATAGCTCAAAAGGAAGGCGGTCATGCATATATAAACTTTTTATTTTTAGAAGTGCCAATAAAAGTTCCTGAACAGCAAGAATAGTTTTTGATCTGATCATTGTTAGAAAGTACTATAAACCTGAAATATATTAGCATTGTGGGCAATGGGAAAGGAATTCCTTCCTTGTTCCCTTTATATATTATACTTACATTGTATGAGAAGTAAAATTATTGGGAAAAAAATTTAGCCATTTGTATGTTTCGTTGCCTGAATGTTCGACAATTTTTTTACATACTGGTTCAATCAAAATATTCAAATCATTGCAATGATAAAATGTACTTTCTCACAAGCTGCACAATAAGTGTCAAATTTACATAACGAACAAAAATCGCTGTATGTTCATTTCAAATGCGTGTTGCACTATATACATAACATTAAAATAATTGCAACAAATGCTAGAGAGCCAGTATACCACCTACAAAATAGGCGGAAAAATTAAATTTCTCACTTCTACATTGAAATTACTGATCTGTTTTAAAATAGATGGAAATATATTGGGAACGATATTGGGAACGATAAGTGTATTTAAAACAATATTGTTTTCAAAGCATTATTGTGAAGATATTTCTTATCCGATTAAAATTTACCTCTTATTTTATTACAATTGGGCTTTTCCATTGGTATATAATGTATCTATATTTCCACAAAAAATACCTTTTTTGTCAAGCTAAAGTCTCAAAAGCCTGTATCGCTCACCTAGACCTATATGTTAAAGGGTCTCATTTTCAAACTATGTAAATAAACATTTATGTTATATGATCCAACTTTAATTAACTATTTTCCCTATTGCATGCTATCTTGGATAAGGGATGGATCTGCAGGATTCAATTTTAAGTGTGGTGCCAAAGTTTATTTCCAACTGGTCAAATGGTTTTAAAGAAGAAGATCTTTGAATGTACTCCTATATTAAACTTTGTTTCCCATTGGTAGCCAATTTGCATAAGGTGCAAACTTGAAGGATATCTGTTTTGAAGGGGACCATGTAAGATACATCGTGGTTATAAGATACATTGTGGTTAAGTTTTATTCTAACTAGCCAAGTTTTTTTTCAGATAAAAAATTCTTTGTATTCTCTTTCCAAACAGTCGAGTAACTAGAGGTACAGGTGAAGGCAGGAGGGACCCGCAATAGGCAGTCACTTCCTTTGTTCCAAATTATCAACATTTTTTATAAAAATATTTTGAAATTAAAAGTTAAAAAGTATCGGCAAACAGTAAGTAGTGGCACGGCAAACTTGAAAATAGCTAACACAATACCACTCATCACAATGAAGCTTTACACTAAATATCAAACTATTCCCAGTTGTAGAGACCAGGAAAACTTTGACGAAAATTTTCATCCATAGAGTGGTACAATAAAAAGTTAAAGGATCGGCATGGCAAACCTTAAAATACCTTACACCTTACAACTCATCATCATTAAGCATTGGACCAAATATTATATCATTTGTTGTTGTAGAAGCCCAGAAAACATTGACCAAAAATTTTCATCCATAGAGTGGTATAATAACAACAGACTCACCTGGTCCTTGATTAACATAGACCTTTTATGTTAAAGAGCCAATATACATGTATATAACTAAACTATAGTTCCAATATGCCCACTTAGTTTAATTAAGGGAAGAAGACTGCTGTTAGTGTTCCCATGGATTTCAATGTAAACTATGTTCACTGCTGGCAACCATCTTGGATAAAGTGGGAACCTGAGAAAAATATTTTACTTTTCAGGGGTCCACATAAAGACTATTTTGACTAAGTTTGGTTCCATTAGCTCAGTAGTCTCAGTAGATCAAAAGATCTTTGAATGTGTTTCCCTAACAAAAGTACAAACCAAAAACTATTGTGGCCAAATTTGGTTCTAATTGGCCCATAATTTCAGAGAAGAAGACCTTTGATTGTGTTTTCCTATGGGGTCAAATGTTAAAACTATGATTCCAGCTGACGGTCATCTTGGACATCGCACTGACCTGAAAAACAACTTTTTTGCAAGGGACCACCCAAGGACTACTGTGACCAAGTTTGGTTCCAATTGGCCCAGTAGTTTAAGAGGAGATCTTTGAACTTCTTTTCCCATAGGGTCCAGTGCTAAAACTATGTTCCCGAATGGCGTCCATGTTGGATAAAGTGCAAACCTGAAAAACACCTTTTAAGTAAGGAACCATCCTAGGACTATTCTGGTCAAGTTTGGTCCCAATTACCCAAGTAGTTTTAGAGAAGAAGATTTTTGAATGTGTTTTCCCATAGGGTCCAATGTTAAACTATGTTCCCAGCTGGTGGCTACCTTGGTTGTAGCGCGAACCCGAAAAACAATATTTTTGTAAGGGAGCACCAAAGGACTATTGTGACCAAGTTTGATGCCAATTGGCTTAGTAGTTTCAGAGACGATCTTTGAATGTGTTTTCCCGTAGGGTCCGAATGATAAAATTATGTTTCCCGCTGGCGGTCATCTTGGATATCGCGAAGACCTGAAAAACACCTTTTTTGTACGGGACCACTAAAAGACTATTGTGGCCAAGTTTGTTGTCAATTGGCTCAGTAGTTTCAGAGAAGAAGATCTTTGAATGTGTTTACCCATAGGATCAAATGTTCAAACTATGTTTCCCACTGGCGGCCATCTTGGTTTTTTTTGTAAAGGACCACCAAAAGAGTATTGTGGCCAAGTTTGGTGCCAATTGGCTCAGTAGTTTCAGACAAGATCTTTGAATGTGTTTTCCAATGGTGTCCAGTGTTAAAACTATGTTTCCCGCTGGCGGCCAACTTGGATAGAGCATGGACCTAAAAACTATTTTTTGTAGGTGACCACCCAAGGACTATTCTGGCCAAGTTTGGTTCAAGTTGGCCCAGTAGTTTCAGAGGAGAAAATCCTTGAATGAAAAATTTACGCCGGACGGACAGACGGACGCAAAGTGATGATAAAAGCTCACCTTGGCATTAGCCAGGTGAGCTAAAATGGTAAAACGAAAACATGAAGCATTTGTAGAGGATAAATTAGTGGAAAATAAGCTGCGAAAGACAGGGCTATGCACGAGTCAGATATTTTCCGAAATATTTACAAGTTATCTCCCTGTTACAAATTAGTTATATATGGTTAAAGGGAAGATTAATACAATCTAACACCATTGAAAGTGCAAAATCGATAAAATCTCAGACACCCAAAGGTAAGATTTCAATATTTTTCTGACGGGGCTTGCATTTTCAATGGTGTTTGATTGTTTTTCTCACAGTTATAAGCAAAATGCAAGATTTTGTACAACCAGACTGTAGTTGGCGTTTGCCATTTCTAAGCAACTTATTGTGACGTCTATAACGTCATAATGTATTTCCTCCCGTGAAATCCTTATCTCACCCGAAATTACTACTTTGATTAGAGATATATTGCAGGATCTGATTCTTTGCACACTTTAGGACCTTCAATACACTGGCAGTAGTATCCAATCGGTAATAGAAAAATATTTTATATTGCAAATATGCTCACGTATTGCATAATATTAACATTTTATTGCACACTTTGCACGTGATGGTCATAATTTGTAAAATACGAAAATACCCGAGTTAAATAATAAGCAGTAAATTTCGTTTTGTTGTACACATTTTCCAAGGAGTATCATCCCATCAGCAGAATTAGAGTCAAATTGTATGGAAAACTATTATCCAAAAAGGAGTAAAAAAAGAAGTACTCATTACCGATTACAAAAATTATCGAAATTAAGCAAAAATTCAAGGTTGTTTCAAGTAATGAATTTGTTGTGATATGTGAATGTTAGTGAGACATAAATCCGAGCCAATACATGTTAACTAAAAAGTTCATTAACCAGACTACGTTGGTTAGCAAATGCTTATTGTTGAAGGCCTCATGGTGACTTCAAGATGAAGAACAACAATAAAAGCGTTGTTCCGTTTTTTTTTGTAACCATGTATTTGAAGAGACTTTGTCTCATGTGCATTTACTCCATATCCTTTCATTCACCATTCACGACTGGGGTTTGTCTCTCCTGCAGAGATTCCCCGTGCGATAAATGTATGCTCTCTATATCTTTCAATTGTAGCGTACCTGTGCGTGAGAGAATTTCTCATATGGATATACTATATATACTTTCAAATTTTGGCATATATTTTTGTAATTTAGAAATGTAATTCTGGCCACCTGTTAAAAGGGCCCACATCTCACTATTTTATAACGCCAAGTTTTCTTGCATTCGACTTTATGAGTTACCAGTGTTTGTCTATATGTTGTAATCGTCCACTAGCTGAAGACACTAGAGCTTTTGTTGTGCAAAGGATGACAGTGATTGTAAGAGCACTTGCCAGTTTAATTAATGTTTGTTGACAATCCCGCACCCATGACCAATGAAGACATGGATGTAGCGTTGCTCGACAATTAGCAAAGAATTCCGCTTAAACCGGTGCTATGGGCCGTCTTGAACTTATTATGAGGTATGAGCAAAGGTCGTTGTTGAAGGCCTAATGGTGACTTTAAGGTGAAGAACAACAATAAAAAGCGTTGTTCCTTTGCTTTTTTTTTAACCATGTATTTGTAGAGAGTTTGTCTAATGTGCATTTACTCCATATCCTTTCATTACGATGGCCGATAGCGGCCGACAGTTTACTTTTTAAAAAGACTAAAAGTGTCTAAACATTTACATTTCATTTTTGTTAAAAATGCAAAACTGTACATATAGAAACTCTTGCTCTAATTTATTTTTACTAACAACTGTAAAACTGTCACGATGTTAACGCAATTGACAGAACTTGTTTTTACAAAAAGTAAAAATGCCATTTTTCTAAAAACATGGCATTTTTTCTTTTCGTTGGAATACCGGCACACTAACCTTACCGTCTTGATAACCTAGTTATGTGGAAAATGAGTACTGTAATCTGTGAAAGTCATTAAAAAAGTGAAACTTCAGTATCTAGACTTTCAGATGATGACGTACGTGCACTGAACAGACATAAGTTGTCGGTATGCGCATATGCAGAATTTAAATTCACAGTACCTTCGGTACTTAGTTATTTAAAAGAGTACCGCCCTAATAAAGGTTGGAACACCATATCTAGTCCTAAATGATCAGCACTTTCTCAATCCTGAAAGGCTAATGATGGATCAGGTAAAATCAGAATTATGGTGATGTATGAATATAAACGATATATTTATTCATAAATACAAAAACAAATGATGAATAGAGTTTACTATAATAAATCAATATTATTCAATAATTCCAATTGATAAAATCAAACACTAAATTAAAGATCCCATAGCCATTTATTATCAATTTTATTACTTGTAAATTAACAACTAATATATTCGGTCTTATCGCTTAGATAGATCTGACCTGATGACTATAACATCTGAATAACTCCATAAATCTTTGATGTTTTGAAAAAAAAATCTTTCTCTAATACTTATTCACTGAGATACTTGTATTTAATCTATTACAATATATACAAAAAAAAAAAAAAAAAAAAAAAAAAAAAAAAAAATTCAAAAAGAAATACCAATAGCAATACTTTAAATATATCACCTTTTAACAAATCAGCCATAAACATAATTTATTCAATTTATTAAAATTCTTTAAGGTTTAGGTCATCCTAATAGTTACAATTGAGTTGAATGTCAAAATGAGATGTTGGTGTGCGGGTCCTACGTTCGAACTTTTGTTAGTATGGTACTCTTTTTGCAATCTTTATCAAAACAGCGAGTTTTTGTTGTTATAAATGACATATTTTGATTTACGAAGACGGTTGCTCTTGGTACATTTTCCTGACTTCTGATCTTCAAGGTAAGTGTGCCGGTCATTAACCCAATTATTCCCACGGAAAGAAGAAAATGCCATGTTATTTAGAAACCCGGTATTTTCTTTTTGCAAAAACAATATCTGTCCATTGCTTAAACAGCGTGGCAGTTTTACATTTGTTGTAAATTTGCTCATAGGTGTCTATATGTAAAGTTTTACATTTAAAACTAAAAATGCAAATTTGCCATGTAAATGTTTGGACACTTTTTAATTTTTTGAAAAAGTGAACTGTCGGCCGCTATCGGCCATCGTATTTCATTCACCATTTATCTAACATTTTGTCTAAACAACGAACAACAATTCCACTAGGCAAGGAATTCGTTCCGATTTACAATTTGATAGATAGGAAATGCTGTTGATCAATAAAGCAATAATTGCAGAAATATACACATGCTATTCGCAGTACTAATTCTGATATTTCCAAGCTAAAATCACAGTTTACATTGTATTTTGTCTTGTATTTGTGTTTTTTTCTGCAGTTCCCATGTGGAATGTGGCCAGTGATTGTTATTTCTGCCATCGTATGTGTTTCTTGTTATATATGAAAAAGTTAACATCATGCACATTTTAAAGTGAAGTAAAAATTGCCAAATTTACCCAAAGAGAAACTTTTTGTACCTTTGATAGGATTTTTTTTACATTTTCAACATAAATGCATCACAGTTGATTTTTTTTATCTATTTCACAAAGGTATTTTTCATTGAAGCACCAAAGTAGAAGTCATTGTTGATAGCAAATTTTAAATTTCTATTTTCAGAGAATATTCATGAATTTTCCTTGAATTTTCATGAAGTTAACTACGATATTAAATGCAAAGGTAAGAGGAATCATAATCATAACAGTTTACGATGTATTTTCCACAGGTAAAACATTACATTTTCTTAATTCATCGATTTTTAAAAAGCGTTACGTGTAGGTGTTTCCTGTTACCTTTGTAATTCTATGTTTAGTTAAACAGGTTGGTGATTAAACTAATTTGGATACTATATCCCTATTGAAATAATATATCCCAATTTGAATATATGGTAATATCCCAATAGGGATACTGGGATATTGAATAAATTTAAATGGAATATTTTTATACCTCCGCTTCAGCCAGTGGTAAATAGTGATAATGGTGTCCGTCCATCCGTTCATTCCTTCGTTCGTCCGTCCGCCATAAGGTACTTACTGTGGCGATAACTTCTGTTAGAGCACTTTCTGAAATTCAATGAAACTTTCACAGAATGTTAAGTATACACTGTCCTTGTGCATCATGTATTTAAAAAATGATTTCATTTTTTAGGGGGGAGCGGGGGTATGAGCTCACATTTTTCTAGTTTCATATTGCAATGCCTCATAATGAAACAAAAAAAAACATGACAAACTTCATGCTTGATGTTATAAAATGACAATTGCAATCTGCTTAATGATGCTGCAATTGACGATCAGAAAGGTTAAAAGAACGTAAAATCACCAATTTTATTCTTTCAAAATTCAAAATCATGGTTAAATGATCAAGGCAGAAAAAGGGTTGTCTGTGAAAATATAAAATAAGTAAACTGAAGTTTAGTTGTGAAAATATGCAAAGTAATTGTAGTTTAAAACGCATTTAATGCTACTCACCAAATTCATGGTATTTTTTTTTAACACATAGTCAAAGGGAGAAAACTGTTCATGAAATCAAAGTCATTCTTATCTAAATTCGCTTGTTTGATAGTTTGCTGAATTCGAATATACATGTAGATAGAGTTTTTTTGGCGAAGGACGATCCTTAGCTCCTTTCAGCTTAAATTATCTCTAAATCAAGGTGACTGATTTCTTTTCAATCATAAATCGATCAGCTGAAAAATTGCATCATCCTTTTTGAAAAAAGAAATATATCTCCTGAAATGTCTAGCCCTACAGATTTATAACTTTAATGTACGTTGATGCAGCATAAAACCCTAAAAAAATAATAGACAAATAGGAAGTCAAATATCCGTTTTTGGATATAACCATATATCCCAATCGCGATCTTTTATCTCAATTGGGATATAGTATCTCACTACAGCTGGATTATCCAAAACCTTTGTAAATGTAAAAAAGAAGAAGAAGAAAAAAAAATCAATTTCGAAAATGACGAAATTAGATAACTAATGCTAGATATTCGGATTAAATTAAAATTGCCATGAATTGTCACAATACTGAATTGTAGATATCACTGCTTCTCAAGTGCGGCTCGAGTTAATTGGTGGTTTATGTAACCCGCGACTGTGACTGCTGTAATCAGATGTATTGTGGGTATATTCAGACGGAATAAACATCCGGTATGACGATAAAAGTGGAATTTAGGAAAAAAATTCTATTTTAATCATTTTTGACTTCTGTAATTAAATGTAGAATTTTGGTTAATTGTAGAGCTAAACAACCGTTACAACATTGACATAGAAAGTACGTTCAATATATGAATATAAACAAATCTTATAAATCGTTAATAACTCTACAATTTCTATTTTCCTGTCACAAAATATGAATATTATACGCCTTATATACAATGGATACATATATCGTTCAAACAGTTTGATTTCCGCAGACGTCTGCAAGTTATCTAGTTCTTAACCTGAATACTAAGACTCTGGCTGATGTAGGCGCGACAGTTGGCTTCTGTAGGTGCGACCTATGGTTATGTAAAAATATTCAAGTGCGACAGTTTAGTACTGTATCCAAAGCAAAGAATACCTGATGTTTTGTGTGTTATTTATTCGTATATAAATTTGTAAGACACATATGGATTTATAAGCATAAACTTATTTATACTTTGACGGTCTTTTATAGTCCTTTTCGTCACATTGATATGAATCAATCACGTATAAGCTGTAATCTGTTTTAATTGCGAGTGACAAACGGAAAGCAGTTTTTTCCGTGAATAACTACTGTATGGTTGTTATATTTCGCAGGGTATTAATTTTCGCGCTATTCGCGTTTAAAACGATAACCGCGAAAATTTTACTGTAAAATCAATATAAATGAACATTATGATTTTTACTAAAATTCCGCGAATATATAACCCCGCGAATAAATCTTACACTGTAAACCGCGAAAATGTCGTACCGCGAATATAAAGCCCTATACAGTTAGTTTTTTTTCTTTTATTATTGTGGACATGGAGTTAGTGGTATACCTGTATTGGGTTTTATTCGTATATTTATTGCACTGTAGGGAAACGGGACAGATAAAGGGGGCTGGTACCCATAAATCGGTTTAACCCTACCGCTGGCTTTTGCTAGTGCCGGTACCAAGTCCGGCTGTCCCGAGTTCCTATCGTTGTCTGCGTTTGTCTTTTGTCTTTTTCGTGTTCTTCATGTGTAGTTCCATGGCAGAGTGACATGTGATTATAATTTTCAGCCATTGTAGGTGTTTCCTGTTATCCATTTTTTACATTCTAAACTGTACCTGAAATGATTTTGTTCCTTCCGTTATTTCGAACCTGAGATTGTCTGAAATTCATAAATTCTATTAATCCCTGTATGCAAGTTTTTTTTTAAATCTGAAAGTATGATGGTGTGAGATATTCTCTCAAGAACAAGTACACATTTATGCATGATAAAACACAAGCAACGCAAGGTAGAAAAATACTTTTTGTTTTTTTTGGAGTCTGCCTTAATTTGCAGCTTTACGCTATTGCAAACAACACACATGTACCTTCCTTATAACAAAGATGCCAAATATCTCTTATGTATCTAATATTTTCGACACTGTATAACAACATTGAAGGTTAATGTGAAAAACAAAAATTTGTTTTGATATAACTGTTTCGAAATGTACTCAAAGGGACAGTCGACTTACGTTTCTTAACACCCTTCATCATCAGTGGTATCACTTTCTAGTGTCCTAGCAATCTCCATACCTGGAAAGACAATAACATGTAATTATTTTTGATCAGATCTGTAAATTGGTTTTATTAAATGATAAGGAATTTTGCTTTTCGCAAATTGGTCGAGACAGCATTTCCTTGCTTGTACCTCAGAGTGAGTAGACCTCACGCGAGGTCTACTGGGAATTTTTACTTGACCAACCGTAGACGTCATTTCATTACCAAACAATCAATCGAGATGCGCGTTGTTACTAACATTCGTCTGTGTGACATCTGTTGCATAAACACGGAAGAACGTTTCGAAACGGATGACAAACACAGAGGGATTCAACCAATACTAGAAAAACTATCGTTCATATTTACAAGCAAAAATTGAGAAGGGAATAAAAATCGATCCACAGCATTGAAATTGTTGTTGTGTTGCCAAAGTTTTACATGAGAACGAAGAAAAATAAAAATATATATGGCGTGTAGGTATTGAACAGAAGTTTGATCGTTATTACACTTGGTATGAACCGTTTTCTACAATGAAATTTAAAAAAATATGTTTTTGTTGAATATATGATTATAATATACTGTTTTACGGTGATGAGATTTTCATTTTTTACTTACCCCCCGAGGACAAGTACAAAAAACTGTTCTAGCAAATAATCAAAAAAAGCATTTATTGACTTTCGTTTGGTCTACTCATGACTATACGGACCTGGTCAAGGATTGATTAAGGTCAGTCGCTGGCCTCGGTCAACCAATCGTGACCAGGCCCGCATAGTCATGAGTAGACCTCATTTAAAGTCAATAGTGTATAATGTCTCAAATTGTTATGTAAGTTCATATACAGCACGTTTGTGAGTAACCACAGCGGACTATAAGAATAAAAAGTTCAGAACTTTTGCATTAAGAGATATGATTAGCTTGTAGAATGCAGGTACAAGCAACCGTAAATGTATCAAAATTCGTTTTTAATGATATTTATATATTTTTGTGTGTCACCTGATTATCATTTTTTACAAAATAGATAGAACAAATTTCGAAAAAAAATTGATTTAAAATGAAAATTCGGTCGTTTTCAGTAGTTTTACGTGCATTGTATACAAATACACTTTTCGAAGATATCCCAGCCAATTATATTTTCAAAATACACACTTTGTTTAATGTAATTTTTTTTCTATATTCCGTTGCACTTTATAACAATCCAGTTACATGCAAAATTTCATAAAACTCCGATAAAACACACACTGACGGAACTGTCTTGATACTATATGTCTATTCAGAATTTAATGAACCTATTAATTATTTCGATTTCTTGACGATATCATTAATTTTCTGAATTTACAGTAACCATTTTTATAAAACAGTACAATTTGTATTCTCTTTGAGAAGCGAAGTTAAAACAGTTAGCTGAACCCGTTTAAAGCAGAAAAATGACCTTCTGGTTTACAATATTAAAGCAAGAACGTTGATCGAGCTTGGTATTTACTATTATAGATACATAAATCAAAGCCTCATTTACATACGCGAAGTGTCGCAGATACATTAGTTACATACCGCAAGTTCGTTTATATACATTAAAAAGCCGCCTTAGAAAATGAATCTTCATCACTGAAGAAAATGGGTATTTGATAGATATCAATTGAAACCTTTACAAGTCATATAAAATATTAATAACTAATTTATGTTGACTGACCTTTTGTATTGTTATATTCCTTCTTTTAAATCGTCAACCTCAAAAACAAGCAAAGCACGGTTAACTAGTTAGTTACAGGTCAAACTTATGGACAAAATTTCGGGTACTAAAGTTTGCTTCCGAAATAGCTATTCTAGAGTATTTAGATATGCATAGTTTCGTTAATTTGGGCAAAAAATGCCATTTTCAGCAAAAATATTTCAAATATTACAGCACTAAACTGTCTCAGGTTACATCAATCATCAATCATCAATTTCTCGAGACGCACTTGGGAAGCAGTGGATATATATCTATTTATATTTTAGTTCATTTTGTTCCTACTGGACTAGTTCCAAGTTTTAAAACATAAAAGTACCCAGTTTGCATAAAATCCGATAAACTTTTTTTATGCTGTACATAAAAATATTGAAATAGGTCATTGTAGGAAACTTAATAGGAGCTTCCGCCGTGACGTCACAGCCCTGAAAAAATACCTTGCTTGGCAAGAAATCGTTGTCACTGATAAGGGTAAAAAAATTGTCATTTTCAATTATCTAGTAAGAATTTGTTACTTGAGATAAATTGGTAATTTCTTTTGATCTTAAACATGTTAAATACGGAATGTTTATACTTTTACAGGATGTAAAAATTAACATTTGTTTCATTTTCAAAATGTTTAGAATTAGTGTATTTGTAAACAAAATGAGTTCTAAAAAAATTCATATTTTTGAAATGCACATGGAAAAATGTTTGCTTAAATTTTTTTGAAAATAAGTAAATCGGTAGAAAAATGTGAATATCACAACGTTTAACATGCATTTTACAGATCCAAAATCGTGCATATAATAAAAAAATAATCAAAGATAAAAAATTCTATTCCAGTGCTATATAGTGGTTATTCTTTAGCTTTACCAACCAAAAAATGTTAATTTGCATATGTAAATTAGATTTTGTGACATCACTAATTGGATTCGCGGAAGCTCCTATTCAATACCAAAGAGACCCACCGAGTACAATACATTTACTCGCATCCACGATATTTTAAAAGGGTTTGAATTATCTATGTTATACTTTGAAAGAAATATTTAATGTACAAATATGAGGAATATGATCAATGTGCAAACTCTTTCCTCGGCTAATTGTTGCAACCCTTTTTATAGAGCAACAATCTAGAGTCTAAAATTTCAAATTTAATCAACAATTAACAATGAAGGGATATGGAGTAAATGCAAATGAGACAAAGTCTCTACAAATACTTGGTAATAATAAGCAACTGTGATGCATTAATGTTGAAAATGTAAAAAAAAAATATTCCCATCAAAGTTACAAAAAGTTTCTCGTCGGGTAAATTTGGCGATGTTTGCTTGACTTTAAAATGTGCATGATGCTAACTTTTTCAAATATAACAAGAAACACATACGATGACCAATCACTGGCCACATTCCACATGGGAACTGCAGAACAAAAACACAAATACAAGACAAAATACAACGTTTACTCGGAAATGTCGGACTTAGTACTGTCAATAGCATGTGTATATTTCTGCAATTATTGCTTTACTGATCAACAGCATTTCCTGTTTATCAAATTATTATTAATCGGAACGAATTCCTTGCCTAGTGGAATTGTTGTTCGTTGACTAGGTAAATGGTGAATGAAAGGATATGGAGCAAATGCACACTAGACAAAGTCTCTACAAATACATGGTAAAAACGTGCAAAGGAACAACGCTTTTATTGTCGTTCTTCATCTTGAAGTCACCATGAGGCCTTCAACAATGAGTTTTACGCATACCTCATAGCAAGTTCAAGACGGCCCCTAGCACCGGTTTGAGCGGAATTCATTGCGAATTGTCGAGCAATGCTACATCCATGCTTTTTTTACCTAATGATTCGTGGACCCTTACACACGGCTAAATAACACCTAATATTGAAGGAAATGAAATGGCCCTTTGTAGTCCGTGGGCTGAAAACACTTTCCGTGTACCCCCACTTCCGAACCAGACCGATCTTTTTTCAGTCATTCTATTTTCCCTCTTCAAAATAAAACATGTTAACACAAACACTAACATAGACAGTATAGGGCCACTTTTATAGTATACCATGAAAAATTCTTCTATATGAAAAAGAAAGGAAATGGGGTAAATGTCAAGGAGTTGTATTTTCGTTTTAACCTAAGTTTCACCTTTTAAGCTCCATAATTTTTTTTGAAAGATAAGTAATTTGTACTGAAATTTGGTACCAAATTAAAGTTAATTTAATATACTTTACAATGAACACAATTTTGGGCATTTTACGCCTTTTTTAAAAATGGTGATACAAAAAATGTACCCCTCCTCCTGCAAAAAAATGCAAAAATGACGATTTCAGGATGTCATTTCCTTTCAGATAAACAACCCTTGTCATTTGATCTAGTTTTTATGCCTTACCTATCAGGTGTTATTCAATGTTGGACAATAAAGTAAAAAAAAAGATTTTTGGTTTAAAATTTTTGAAAAATGGAAATTTTCGGAATTTTAGATTTTTTTCACAATTTTGACTTTCTGACTTGAGGATCGTAAAAAATTGAATACATATTTTATAATGGCCGATTCAATAATGATAAATGATATATTAGCAACAAAATGGTGTGCATACATTTTAGCTTCAGACGTAATGTAGGTTCAGAAATGTCAAAATTAGCACCCCTCCCCCTAAAAATTAAGGAAAAATTTGAAATATTCAGACTCTAAATGATAAAAAGAAGATGTTGAATGGGATATTCTAGTCTGTATTTCACTAGAGCTGACATGCAGAAGATCATTTAAACTTTTCGCCTCTTCTGCCCGAAATTGATGCAAAATGGGAATTTTCCGTTTTTCAGAATTTCTGCTGTTTTTACTTTCATACTAATACTTGCAAATACTTCGTTTTATTATATCTTAGCAATTAGTAAGTATGCTTTTAAGCATTTTAGAATAACTTCAGTCTCATAAATTACAAACATATTACACGTACCACACATATCAAAC
Source organism: Modiolus philippinarum (assembly GCA_002080025.1). Lineage (NCBI taxonomy): Eukaryota > Metazoa > Mollusca > Bivalvia > Mytilida > Modiolidae > Modiolus > Modiolus philippinarum. The sequence continues at coordinate 66,531 of MJUU01011728.1, forward strand.
ACAATTTATTTCATTTTTTTCAGCTTGAAAAGCTTAAACATTGTATAAAGGTCCAATGACATATCATTTTCAAAAACTAAAATACACAAAATACTCACATATATCACAAATAAGATCATGTGCGTAGCTTATGGGCCGTTATTCAACAATTCAACTTTGAATTTCGAAAAATTCTGAAATGCTCGAAATTTCCAATTTCACGAATATCGCCCAATATTCGATTTCCCCAATATTTTGGCGTTAAAATTACACATTACAACATATCAAATGCATCTTTGCAAAGGAAGTAAAACATTATTATGTTTTGTTCTTGTATATGTTGTGGAGGGGTAAGATTTTCAGTATTTAAAGTCAAATTGAACACTCATTGTTTTCCTAAGCATTATTTTAAGATCATTGATGTATCCGTTAAAACAATTTGAAACTAGAAAGACTGTGAGCATTATCCCTGCGCCAAACATGGGATACATGAAAAGCGAAATCTTTTGTTTTGATAGGTGAAACCCATGAAGAGGTAAAATCAAAATCTAAAGCAGGAGGTGTACTTATGCATCATGTGGGAAATGTTCTCTAAGAATTTTATGAAATTCATCTATAGTTAAGAGGGGTTGTATTTAGCATACCTTTACCACCTTCACACAAAGCATTGCAAAGTTGGCTATGGGACAACTCAAACTTTGATCAATCAAGGAGTAAAATAGACTGTGTACCATGCCATTATATGATAAAGATTCCCTGAAAGTTTCATTAAATTATCTTTATTTGTTCAGGAGGAGTTGCTGAAAGCATACAGGTACCCTTCATAACGAAGAATGGCAAGGTCCATGTATGACTATCGGAAACTCCAAAATTGGTCAAATCAAAATCTAAACAGGAGTTGAACTATTGCATCATGCGATTTTAGATTCTCTGAAGGTTTAATTAAATTAAAGGGGTCGTGGAAATGATACAAGTACCCCTACAAAACACAGAATGGCAAATTGCACGTTTAGCTATGGGAAACTCCTAAAAATTATCAGATCAAAATCTGAGAAAAGGTGGTAAAGATTCCCTGAAAGTTTCATCAAATTCCGATAACTGGTTTGGGAGGAGTTGCAGACAACATACTAGAATCCCCTAATGACAAAACATTGCCTATACCATGTATGGCTATTGGAAACCCCACAAATTGTTCAGATCAAGATGTAAAATAGGAGGTGCACTATTGCATCATGTGGTGAAGATTTCCTGAAAGTTTAATCAAATTCTACTCATTGGTTTAGGAGAAGTTGCGGATGGCATATCAGTACTCCCTCAAAAAAAAAAAAAAAAAAAAAAANAAATAAAAAATAAAAAATAAAAACGCAGCCAAATCCATGCTTGGCTTTTGGAAACCAGAAAAAAATTGGTCAGATCCAAACCTAAAATAGAATGTGAATTATGTCATCATGCAATAGAGGTTTCCTGAATGTTTCATCAAATTTATCAGAAGTTTAAAAGGAGTTACAGATATTAAGGTCGAACGGCTAGACAGACAAATCGAATACTATATTCCCCGGTTTTTTCAAAAGCGGGGGTACAATAATGTTTATTACTAACCGGTATACTAATCCTTCAGGGATTTCAAGAATGCTCGCAATCGACAATTAGTACAGCCACCAGTAATATATTGTCGATATATGTTATTTTACTCCTGCAACTTTTGTTTGACTTCCTTACATTTAACTAGAAATAGTGTGAAGTTGTACAGACTGGATTTATTTCTGAATACGACTTTTGTTTGGGACATCCTTTTCCCAAGAATATTGATACTTTCATGGAAGCGGAAATAATATATTACTTGAGCTTGTCCAGGCCAGCCTGGCCAACCTCAAGTAATATATTATTACAAATTTTAACCCTCAAAAAAACCCCTCAAAAGACCTAAAAATGACATAAATTTTATCAAAAAAAGCAAAAACAGCACAAAAAACCCTATATTTTTTGACCCTCAAAAAAAAAAAAAAAAAAAAAAAAAAAAAAAA
>MJUU01011729.1:15759-28798 GCA_002080025.1 Modiolus philippinarum
TAATATCAAATAATATGGAAAGCCATAATCCAAAAGTTGTCAGAAAAGAAGTACTCATTACCAAAAAAAAATCGAAATAGGAAGCCAAATTCAGTACCAGGGACATCTACCGAGTGCCATACATGGAATGAAGCGTCAGTATTTTTAGTGGTTAGAATTTTGATAAAAACAGTAAATTTCTATAACACGCAAGGTAAAATTTTCATGTCAGACAAGTCTGACTATTTATCGGGCTTGTGAATACCCTCGGGGACCTCTGGTCCACCAGCAGTGGCATCGACCCAATGGTTCAAAATACAAAAAATACCGATGTTGCATAAAAAAACAGTAAATTTCGTTATGCTGTACACGTGTTTCAAGGAGTAACCTCTCATCAGCAGTAACCTCTGTTGTACGTTCTCACACAATGATGAAAACTCATTTATCAGTCTGCTGATTTCAGGTCCCGCCACCATCAAGCGCCGTAATGCACTAGGATCTTCAGTCAAACCAATAGCACCCCATCACCTTAAACAATAGCATTATTTTGATCGTGGGCTTGATCTACGGCAATGTTTAAAAATGTGTTATCTGTCTTTCTGATAGTACAATTCCCTTTTTCGAATTCTTTGTATACATGTGGGTGCTTTAATCGCAATGGAAGCATATCCCAAAGGTGAATTGGAAGCCATCGAGCATAATTAATGTGATCGAGAGCAAAAAAGTATGGGATAATTGATAATGATTCCTTGTCTGCATGGAATTAGACTCTCTGTATGCTCTGATGAACGAGAAATGAAGCAGTTCCAGATTAAGAATAGTAGTCCAAAATTGAAACCGAGGAATCTTTTTTTCTTGCTGGGAACACCACGAAAATATATTACCTATTTCAATGTCATCAGAATTCATATTGTTAGTGGCTTCTTGATTAGACTTTCTTAGTAATCTGTACAAGCATCAGGCAGTAACTTAGTGTGCTTGTCTTGTCTTAGCTAGGTTTGTAAGTGACAGAAATGATTCTGCAGTTCCAGAAGATGCAATGTCGGCTTCGGATAATGCTGTCGTCCATCCAGTTCCTTTAAGCAAATCACCAATTACTTTGAAAGCAGCCATTTCAATATGCAAACCGCCAAACATAACAACAAACTTATCTTCACCATAATGTTCTGGCCATTCCCACTGTATTTGTTTGGCAAGAACAAACAGAGGTTGGTCACAAGCTATCACTGGTGTCTGTCTTGGATTTAAGAATTCTGTTATCTTCTTTACTTTATCCATATCATGCTTCATCGTGGCTACTGAATGAGCCTGTTCCTGCCAAAGCGGCAGAAATGATGAAATTGCTGATGTTGACATTTGGTCCTCTTTCTTTCTGCGAATGATATGCTGACCATGAAACTAGATCTTACACCTCACTAGCTAAACTAACAAACTGAAGCCACTCATACTCAAGTCGAAGTTTTTGAACAAAACAGTCAAAATCGGAAATGCTTACAGGTGTTTCTATATTAGGTGGATTAGGTTTAGATTTCAAATATGCCGTTTTTATGTTAGTATATGTTTCTGGAAGTGAACAAAGAGATTGTGATTTCGGCTTCTGAGGATTGAATGGAAACGTTCGAGAACCATCGAATGGCAAAATATTACGATGCTGAATAACAGACAAACCTGTTCCATGAAATGAAGTTGTTGCTGTTGTCGAAGAGGAATATGGTCAGTGTTATAAACAGCAGACGTCGTAAACAATCCTTTATGCAAAATTGACGGACAGACAATACCATCTGACTCAAATTGACTAATAACAGATTCACCTAGCTGTGATGATATTTCTAACACTCGATCATATGATATGAAAATCCCGTGCTGATAGAGGATATCAATCAGTTGTCGCTTTCTTGTCTTCGCATATAAGAGGAGACCTACATATATTGCAAAGGGTGGTTCACGGTCAGTCGAATGCCTTGAACGCTCGCTAACTTTGGATCCCTTTTTGTGACTATTGAAGTACAAAAGTTGACCTAAAGCAAAATCTGACTTCACATGACCATTCTCAATTGAGACTCAATATCAGGGCCATGCTTAATCATTGATACGAGTTCAACTAAACAACGCGGAACAGGATCATCAACACAGCTTTTATCAAAATGACCAGAAAATTTCTTTTCCTGGGCAAATATTTCTTTACGTACAATCTCGCTCGCCTTAGCAAGGTACATAGCGTCTGTAAGTTCACATGCAGATATAAGCGCTGGTCCAACATCTTTCTGGAAACCTATAAGAACCTCCCTCCTTTATGAAAAGCTTCGAGCTCTGGAATTCTTGCAAGCAATTTATTTTTGAGACGTGTTTTATTGAATGTTATTCGACTCAAACTGTTTTAGTCTCTCTCCATACAAATTACACAAGTCTGCCAATTTAAATACAACACCTCCAATGCTGCTGCGTTGTGTTTCTATTATATCAGTAGCCAACTCTGCAAAAATGATCTGGTTGATTTCGTCTTTCTTTTTCAACATCATCTGCTGATTGTAACTTCCTCAAATGTGCCCTTTCTGTGTTTTATAATGTTGTAAGACAGACTGCATGATATTATTTGAACTCTTGTGCAACTACATCGCCGGCGCTTAATTTTGCTAAAAGTTTTTGATCTTGCAAATTTTGTGCACATTGTTGGAGTCTTTCGTTGAGTTGCATTGTCATTGCTTCACGGAGTTCAGAACGAGACGATTGCTTCTCGCATAAAAAACATTCTGCAAAACTTTGTGATTGCTCATTGAAAGGTTCACATGACTTTTGTCTCGTAATTTTGATGATGGTTTCTTTGAAAGATGATGTCTTTTTGGGGCTCTTTGAAGTTTTGTGTTGTTGAACTTCAATCTGCATGATTCACGGTACTTTGCTTCATTCTTAATCAAATCAGATTCAATTCCATCACCTTCATCTATTCTATGTATGTCAAGGGGTATAGGCATTTCATTAATCTTGGCAAACTCTACAATGTTTGTTGCTAATGTTCTATAACCCGATCTGGCCAAATGGTGATTTAAGTACCTCCTTACACAAAAAGCATTTGTCCGATCTTTTTTCTGCTTCTCTTGAGCAGACAAAGAAAGTAGAATTCTTTTCGAAAAATTAGCAAATGATTAAATACTAGTATGTGTCAATCGTTCGAAGGATAATTGATAGGTCTTTCCCAAAGTTGCGTCAGAATGTTCTCATTATTGATTCATAGGGAAAACCAACATTATAAGCTTGATATGTATATTTATAGACTCTTTAATGTGAAATACATTTTTTCAATGTGACCTTGACATTTGACCTTGACGTCATTTTGAAGGTCAAGTCTCCCTGAACATTTTTTGTATGAATATATGTTTGTATCTTCAATGGTATTTGAGCTATAGGCAAAAACCCCTTATTTATACATCGAAAATCGTTTTTGGCCCATAGATTTTGGACCAAATGTAACAATTGTAGGTCTCAACAAGACACACATTTTCTCCATTTCATTTAATCAGCTATCTGTTACGGTTTCTGAGTTTATCCGCTAACAAGTCTAGAGGTCAAAATAAAGGTCACTGACGACCTTTGACCTTGACCTTTCCAAATAGCCTCTGGGGAACCAAGAACAATGGTGTAGGTCTCATGTCTCTATCACTTCCGGTTTGGGAGAAAATTATTGTTAAAAAAGTAACAAATTTTGCGGGGGCATAACTCCAGAATGGTCCATCGGACAATTTCGGACCAAATGTAACAGATCTTTGTCATGACCTAACAAACATATTTCTAATTACACTTCATCAGCTATCTATTATGGTTTCCGAGTTTATCTGCTAACAAGGTTTAACATGTTTGATGATGTAACTCTGTTACTAAAAATAGATCGCGTTCACAGGGTGAGTTTGGTCAATCCCGGCCATTTCTGAACAATGGTACCAAGTATCAAAGTGATATCTCTTAAGACTTTTTTGCAAATGTTGGAAGAAAAAAAAAATAATAATAATCAGAAGAAATACAAGAAGGTCTTTCCACCGAAGTGGGAAAGACCTTAATAAAAAGATAAAATAATGGGTAACAAATGTCTATTCAAATAAATTCGTAAATCAAAAACCGATGATTTTTCAAATATTTAGCTGAAGGCCGAGGGATTATCCTTTTACTACCTACAACTTATACACTTACATGTATGGGATACAACTGGGTTCGAAGATGGAAGTCCTACACCCAGTCCGATCGTTCATCTAGTATTATTAAACTCCCGTGCGATCTGTACACCATCCGAAGGACTTACAGCCCCGTCCTTCTTGGCTCTCCCGCGTTGGCACATTCCGTCGATTCGGATACGACACCACAACCTGATATGGGGCGGGTTGTGATTTATTTGGGAGACTTTGTTTTAATGTTAAACAAAGCTAATAATGAACCCCATGCCGAGTAAAACGTCAATAAATTGCACCATTATGCCCTGGTAGTGTACGCAATTTACTCTTTCACAAATTTTGAAAAAGTCGCCAAAATGGCAAACATAGGTCATAACGCAATGGTATTTTGCTTATTCCGTATCAATATAATTGATTTTTCATGTCATTTTCTCAAAATAACAATACTAAAATATTTATAGAGCCTTTTCACAGTCATATTGTAATTAAAAAGCAGATTTTTACTCCTTGAAACACGTGTACAGCATAACTAAATTTACTGTTTTTTTATGCAATTTCGGTTTTTTTTTGTATTTTAAAACAAATATAAGATCATATCAACTGAATATGAATCTCGTCAAATATAAATGCCACCATTATTGGAAAATCGGCGGCCATCTTGAACATGGCAGAATTTGTAATGGCCAACGATGATTTTAGATACAGTATGATCTAAAAAATACATGTGCAAATTTTCATGCTTGTATCCATAAGTGAACTATTTTGGTGAAATTTTCATGTTAGCCGCTACACTATAAAGCAAAAGTTTGTACACGCATAATAGCCTACATTGAAAACTTTTATACTAAATTGTACTCAGAAAGCAAAATTGGTTTGTTCATATAACAAAATACCGAAGTAACTGTGAATTTAGTTTCTGCATATTCGCATTTCGACCTTTCATGTCTTTTCAGTGCAAATCAAATCAAACCATTTTGAAGTCAATTAGCCGTAATGCTTGTAAAAGCTAATGGAGAACAAATAACCAATGATCTAAATAGAAAAGCATAAAAAACAGCTTAGGACAGAGCTATGCACGAGGAAGATACTCCCTAGTTTTACACAAATTTTGTTGAATTTAGATATTGAAAGTTTTAAAATTAAATCGGTTTTCGGGCCAGCACCGAAATAGATATTAAGGATTACTTGCTCTTCAATATAGGACAAATGCATCAAGTTTTTACCTTTTAGAATCAGACACAGTAACAATATTAAAAGGACAAATACATTAAGTTTTTACCTTGTAGATTCAGACAAAGTAACAATATTTAAAGCTTCAAATTTTAAAATAAAACGTTAAAACAAAGTAAAAAATTGACATCGTAGCAGATGATACAAAAATCGTTGTTAGATCAAAACCAGAAAATCAGGACCCGAAATATTATTGAATCTTTGGCTCATTATCTAGTCTTGAACTAAATGGAAATTCGATTGCAAAGACTTTGTTTGTGACCCTGCGTTTTGAAGTTGTGATTGTTGACATGAATTCGTGCAATACCTATAATATCTGACCTCAAATTCTCGTGGTTATGACAGTCATATTTATCTGACATCATCCGATATCAAATAAATGATAAAAATTGTAAATCAATGTTATATATTTGAGTTATTGCTCAATAATGTATTTTTTCAGCATTACTTTTATTGACGCTGTGAGATGCAAATGGTTAAATCCAGTATAAGAAAGGTGTTTTTTTCTGATTTGAATATTCATTCTTTTAATTTGCCCTTGTATATCTATTGCACCATTAAAAAGAACTAGTGACATGTATTTCGTGTTGTGTCTGTGTATTGCTGGATTTGTTACAGTGTCTGCTGATCAGAGAAAGACATATTCGGATATGTTTAATAACATCCCAAATCTCAAGAAACTCAAACCAGCACCCGAAGATACAGCCTTCATTGTGAAACAAATTCAAAAACTGGCTAAAGAGATTGATCTCAATAATTTTTTCCGAGCACATTCGGAATGGAGGAATGAACAAAATTTCAAGGCAGAATCAAATGTAATGGCCGATAACTCTACCATTGTTCCTGCTAACTCATCAAGCGATAATACTATGTCTACAGTTGTCATGACAACAGCTCAAGAGTTTATTACCACAGCTAACAGTAATTTCCCCACGGAAAATATAACCACTCCTACCATGGAAGTACCTACCACACCGTTACCATTGACTGTATCAGATCTCTGCCTGAATCACACCGAGGGGTTCATACAAGGAATTATGGGTAGAGAACCATGGGCTCTGCAAAGTAAGTATAAATTATATCCTTTTAACGTAAAACACTTTTGTGATGTTAAATAATATACTAAAATGTTGATTTTAAGGACAATCCTGTCAAGATGAAACTTCCTCACAGTGAAGTAGTTTCTGATGCTTTTCGCATTTTTAAGCGAATCATGTTATTTTTCAATATCAAAATACCGAAGTGACAGTTAATTTAGATTCTGCATATGCGCATTTCGACAACTTATATTCTACCAAAGGATCGAAATACAAAAAAGATAAAATCAGCTAAGGACAGAACTATGCAAGAGGGATATACTCCTTAGTTTTGAACAGTATTTTTTTTATAATTCAGATATTGCAAGTTTCCAAATAAAACTGATTTTCTAGCCAGTACTGAAGCACTTGCTACTATGTTTGTGAATATCCTCGGGGACTAACAGTCCACCAGCAGAAGCATCGATGGGTAATAAATAACAAAATACCGATTCTGCATAAGCGCATTTCGATAACTTATGTCCAAATTAAAACATGTGGGAATCCATAAACCAAAGTATGAGTACAAGCTGACAGACAACAAACTACCAAAGGATCTAAATAGAAAAACCAAAATTATGTCACGTAATTTAGTTGAGATATATCCCCACAGCTTTTGCGTGTTTTACACCAGCATTGAGCTGGGTTTGTTTGTTACCCATTTTTATTGTCCAAAGCACCATTTTCTTTACTTTAGCAAAACTATTTATCCAAATAAAAAAAATGCAATAAAAACCCAACAGTTACCAAAATTTGAGCTATATTAGCATGATTTACAATAGGTCATTTTGTGACATTATGTTCAAACATTTATCTTAAGAGTGATAATGAAGATTTTATAAAGTTCAATGACTTTACAATGTTTGAACAAGATAACAATGGTGTGACGTACTTATATATAATGCAGGTAAAGTATGTGATAAACTGTGTTAATTCTACCATTGTGGTCTGGAGGGTCCGAATATAAAACAAAACATTGCATCAATACAGTGCACCATACAGGCATTCGTTAATTGTTTGAAGGAAGAAATAGATTAAATCTCAAAAAGGGATATTAAGTAAATTGTTCACAAGCCCGGTCTATGGACCGCCTTGAATGTAATATAAGTTATTGGTGTTTGACCATTGTCGAAGGCTTCAAATTGCTTTCAAGATGAAGAACAACAACCAAAATATTGTTCCAATTGCTTAACCTTATCATGTATTTGTAGGAAATTTGTCTAATGTACATTTATATCATATCATTCCAGCTTAACCTTATCATGTATTTGTAGGAAATTTGTCTAATGTACATTTATATCATATCATTCCATTTGTTCATTAATATCTTACATCCGAACAGGCACACAACATACTAGTAATTGACATGCCGCACGCGGCCAAGGTTCAGATCATTTGATAATACTCCAAACTTTTCCACTTTCATAATATTTGTGCTATTTTTTCAGCGGTTGAGTTTCAGTTGTTTTGTCAAATATCATTATTTTTTCTTGCCTTCAATATCCTCGTCGAGCTTGTCCATGTTTGGCAAAGAGCTCCGCTCAGGCTAGGTCGTCTTGAACTTGCCATTGGATATGAGCAAAGCTCATTGTTGAAAGTCTCATGGTTATTTCAAAATGAAGAACAACAATAATACCATGTATTTGTACTTTGTCTCATGTGCATATACTCCATATTCCTTCATTGTTTATTGTGTTCGAGATCATTATAAACGCGAGAAGACCCATATGACGTTAACCATTCATGTAACAGAAAACTTAAATATTATGATTCATATATTGTAGTGATTGATGCAGCTGGTAAACCGGGCTCTAACATCCTCGGAGGTGATATTACCTGGGTTGGAGATTATGATGAGTGTCTGTCTGTCAGAGCGTCATATAACGTCAGCCACGAGAAAGCGTATTTTAATGGAGAATATTGCGTGGTCACCCTGTATAACGTTCGTGCTCAGGTATGGGTAATTCTAAATTAACATGCTGGTAATTTATTTTGTAATAGTTTGTCGATTTCAGAACTTGGTTCAAGAACATATACACACAAATATGAAAGGACAATAATCAAAGCGGTTTCAAAATCAATAATATGAATTTTTAACATTTGGCGACCAGATTTTAGCATATGGCCATATTAAGAAATCGCTCCTTTAAACTGAATTATTAGATTCATTAATACCGATATTACTGTAAATTTATTTTCTGCAGATGACTTTTTTGACAAGTATTTCTCTTCAGTGAAGATTAAATCAAAATATATTGAATAATACAAACCGAAAAGGGTATAAAGGTTAGTAGAAAATAAACAACCAAAAGGATCTAAATGACAACCCAATTCATTTAAGGGCATAATATATTTAAATAATCCTTTGTTCTTTAAACAAAATTTGATATAATTTGATATGATTTGATATAAAATTTGATATGATTTGATATAATTGCAAGTTTGGATATAAAACAAGTTTTCGGGCCAGCACTTAAGTAATGGACTACTTGGGAAACCTTCGGGGACAAATAGTATACCAGCAGAGTCATTGACCTAGACATGTAAAAATTAACTGCATACCACAGTTTCTGTAAATTTACTTTCTGTAGATGGTCATTTCGACAACTCTTGTGAAGATAAAATCAAAACATTTCGATGATAAATGGCTATTTGAACATATGGCTATTTGAGGTTCCTCACTGTGTTGAAGACCGTACTGTGACCCCTAGATGTTTTGGGTCGTTTTAACCTGGATATGGGGTGTTGTCTCCTTGACATTTACCCCATTTCCTTTCTTTTTTATATAATAAATTATTATGTTGCTTCTAAATTTTCCATTCTTTTTGATGATCTGGAGGGAAACAAAATGAAAATTTCAAAACCCATCTTGAATAATTTACTCACATACAGCGAAAAGACAGCTTCGGCCAATAATTCAATTTATGTTTTTACTACGTTAGTTCCATCTAGAAAACAAAAGATAAGGAGATAAAATGTCATTGGAGAGGAGAGATGTATAGAAAAATGCTAAATGATGACAACCTTTTCATTTTGGAACATCACAGGTCTAAAAGTAAGTGAGAACAGAACCAATAGTCTGAAACGAATAATCCAAGGACAATTGCAACATCGGAAAAAATAAAGGCATAGCATGAGCACGGCACGGAAAACAAAAAAAGAAGAAACACCATTATACAAAGATGAACAACACGGACCCAGTTAAAAACCATGGGTGATATTAGTTGCACAGGTAGCCTCTTATGAGACACCCGCCGTGTTGAACATGTGAACTGTGGTAGTAAAGTCAAATCCGGTAGTAAGTCAAATCCGGTAGAGGAAAAATTAACTTTAGCTGTAAAGAGAAGGATTTGTTGTCATCTGGGAAACAGATATCCCGTAGCGGTCCACAAGTTCGTGATGTCGACCGTAGAACATCTGTAGTGATGACATCATGTTAATGGTAACATACGCTTGCTTAAGTAGTAGCCTATTTGTAAGCAACTGAGCTCTATCAAGGTAGTCACTGTATCGACCACAGGCTCTTGCGTAGCGAATGAGTTGGGGGATGTAAACTTCATATGCTTGTGCTTTAGGAATGTTGCTACAAAGAAAAGGAAAGTTGATTACTGGAAAAGGGAAATCATTCCGTTTGTCATACAGCCTAGTTTGTTAAGTTCCTTTTATTTTCAATTTCAAGATGAAGGTCAAGGAACGAGGCCGATGTGGAAATATCTGTAGTGTTCTTAATTTCGAGCTTTTGTGGATAGATAAGATGAACAAAATCACCAAAGCGAGGGTTGTTTACTGATAAAATATCATCTGTATATAACGGAATCTGAAATTAAAGTAGTAGGCCAGCTTTTTTTTCAAGAAGTCCTTCGAAGGATTCAGTCTCACATGAGTGGAGAAATCGACTAGTTAAAAGGGGCGCAGAGTTTTTGCGCATTGGAATTTTGATAGTCTGTTGAAAAACAAGTCCTCCAAACTAGACAAATATAAACTGTATTTGTGTTACTTTCTTATTTACGATGAAGAAAAATGCATATAAATCAGTAATTTTTATCTTAACAGCAAGGATTTCAAAATATAAATTTTCAAATAATCTTTTCGAACCAAAACTTGCAAACAATTTTATGAAATACTATTGAAGGACCTCCATTCAATGTCTCATTAATACTTTTCCATTACAGTACATTAAAACACTAAACATTGGAGGATGTTTCCCGGACAGCTGTAGTGAAACTGATATATCTAACTTGCTCAATTCAGGTATGTGTTTTATCTTCAACTACATGCTATATAGCTATGCTGCCTTGTGTACAATCTACACATAGGGTTATCTTTCTTGACATACAAATCCCGATAATTTGCAAGGAACGTACAAAACAAAACGTTACTACTGCAGATACAACATGATTGTCACCAAAATTATCCACATTAAAGGAATAAAATATTTTTTTAGCATCTTTTAATTAAGCAAAGATAGTTTTAAAGCATCAACATAAATTTAATATTTTTAGTTAAATTTGTTCATCACATTCAAACGGTGATATATTTTGCATAAATGGAATAATCATTACTGTTTCATTTCTCGGGATTTTCCTGTCTGATTTGTGTATACTTTTTGGTTATCGTTGGTAATGCCATCTTATTTTTGTATTAACAATAAAAGGTTATGGAGTGATGTACATGAGACAAAATCTCTACAAATACATGATTAGATCAAGCAATGGAACAACGATTTATTGTTGTTCTTTACCTTGAAGTCACTATGAGGCCTTTAACAATGAGCTGTGTTCAGACCTCACAGTAAGTTCAAGACGGCATTAGCTTCGGTTTTAGCGAAATTCATTGCTAAATGTCGAGCAAACATCTATGTATCCCTTTCGTCATGGATGCAGGGTTATCAACAAACATAAGATTAACTGACAAAGTGCTCTTACAACTGCTGTTATCCGTTGCCCGACAAAAAGACTCAGAAGCAATCACAACATATAAACAACCACAGGGCTCTCATCGAGGCAACTGCAGTAAAACTTGGCATAATAAAACATCGAAACGTGGGCATATGAACATAATGGTCAAAATAGCATTTTGGAATTACAAAAAAACAAAAACAAAAAAATGAGATGCCAAAATTTGAAAGTATGATAGTCCATTTATATGAGATATTATCTCAAGTACACGAAAATGGTAATTTACTTAAAGAACAACAATAAAACATACTTTTTGCGAAAAGGAAGTGTTTTTCAAAAATTATTTAATGTCGGAAAATAAAACAATTTATACTTTTGAGGAATTCAAAGATGAATATATTTGTGGAATTTTACTGATTTACAAGTGCAATTTGAATTAGCTAGAGGAGACTGTACATATAAAAGAAAAGTTGATTGATATAGAAAATAAAATTATCGATAAATTGAAATGTAACTCTAAACTAAGGTGGTACATTTAGGACACACAAAATTTTATGTTTTATAAAATTATGTCGAGCGCTCGACTTATTATCTTGAGCTCTCGACTTATTATGTCGAGCTCTTGACTTATTATGTCGAGCGCTCGCTGACATAATAAGTCGAGAGCTCGAGATAATAAGTCGAGCGCTCGACATAATATCATAAAAAAATAAAATATTGTGTGTGTCCTAAATGTACCATCGTACTAAACCATGTAAATATTTCTATAATTTATTTTTGGAACAAGTAACAGAGACACAACACAAATGGGAATATGAATTAAATATAGAAATTGAGGACTTGGGACAACTATATACAACATCTATCTTGATAACAAGGGGCTCGGTCTAAACTAATACATATTTTTTTGGGGGAATGTTTATTTGTGCAAAATTTTTGGATTAATATTAGAAACGCATTGAATTGCTGTGGAATTATGATTCCTCTTAACCCAAAAGAAGTCATTTTTGGTGTGACAAATGAATCATATTAATCAAATTTTACATATTCTGAAATATTTTATTTATAAATGTAGATGTGATGGAAAAAAACCTTCTGTTAAGGGGAAATTGAATATTTAAAATACTATATTAACATAGAAAAAAATTCTGCACTGTACTTATCTCCTGCACAGAATAATAAAATTAATAGATTTGTGGTCACCTCTGGAGGCGGTAGTTGTATATTGATTTAATGATATAGGTATTTATACTTTATAAAGCCCCAGTCACACTGTCATGTTTTGGCCGCTACGTTTCGCTACGTTTTAAAATGCCACGTATCATGTCATTTTTTGTCATAATTTTATGGTCTGTACGTTTCGCTACGTATATACTACGTTTTTCTACGTACTGTCACGTTTCACCACGTTTTATTGGAAATTCAAAGCCTACGTTCTGCTACGCTTCACTACGTGTTGCTACGTATGTACTACGTTTTACTACGATTTACTACGTATTACTACGGTTTTTTATACGTTTCGACTACGGTTTAGTACATTTCGACTACGTTCCGTTATCTTGGTGTACGTTTTGATACGTTTATGTTACGTATTAGTACGTTGTACTACGTATTAATAAAGATCTGTGAAAAAAGTTTAAGAATTTGCAAAGAGTCCACACTGATTATTCATCGTGCAAATAGAAACTTACACAAA
>MJUU01011729.1:29195-40210 GCA_002080025.1 Modiolus philippinarum
GAACGTGATTGTGGGCAAACGGATCCGGATTCATTATCACCCAAGACGGGAAATTTTATTGGCCACATAATGTGGTAGGACACCCACCAAAGTGAATAATCGAATCGAATGTTATACAAAGGACATTTTGAGACATAGAAAGGTAAAAACAATAAAAGAAGATATAATAAAAATTATAATATAATTACGACCTTTTTCATGACCTTCAACATATAGTGAACATAAACATGATAAAATACCATCAACTTTTATCGATAAATGGACGTGTGCGAATGGACATGATGGACCCTGGACAACTGGGAAAGTGGGGGAACAGACTCGGATTCATTTTCACCCGAGACGGGAAATTTTATTGGCCCGCTTTAAGAACCAATTTTCTTTTTTCCCGAAATATACTATGTTAGGAAAATTTGTTGAGCACCATTTCCTATTGAACAGAGTGAGGGCTAGACTACTTTTTTCAACCAAGGTGCTAAAGTGGTCAGGCCCTTTGAAAATCAAATGGTTCGTAAATTATGTGCAACACTTGCAATTGAGAGTATTGAATCAAATGGTATAATTGTGCAACACTTGCAATTGAGAGTATTGAATCCAATGGTATAATTGTGCAACACTGTCGTCACTGGAGAGTATTTGAATCCAATGGTATAATTGTTATGCTGGAAATAATCACCAGAAAATTATAAGAATAATACAAACAAAAATATATTTAGACAATTGACAAATCAAGCAAATAGCGAATAGACTTGAATCAGGCTTTTGAATTATTGAAGCCACAGGGGCTGGTAACAACTACAATATTGATATATATATATATACTGGGTTCCATATAAGAAGGAGAAGCTTAAGGGGAACAACAGAAGTCCAAAATACATATTTTTTTTATATGTATACGTATATATGGGACTCGGTCTACATAAAGGGTGGCAAGACCATTTTAGTGACGCCGGGTAAGGCCATTTTTTACTCCGGGAAATCGAGATGGCCCCTTTATAAGACCGGGAATTAGGGATACCAATAACATCGGGACACAGGAGGGGTGTTTTTAGACACGGGAAATTGGGATTTGATGGTGAAATTTAAAGGGATTAGCAAAAATTGGTTTCTTAAATACAATCTTTCGAGATCGGGACTTTTTCGCATAAAATGTCTGAATACAGGGTGGCGAGACCATTTTAGTGATGCCGGGTTAGGCCATTTTTACGAATCCATTTCCTCAGTTCTCGGAACCGTAGCGCAGGGGCGGTTAGTGCCACAGCCAGTTCGTATTATTTGTGTAAGCATGCACTCACATGCACTGTGCATTCTATAGGGGAAAGCCGTCAAACTTCGATCGCCCCAGGAAAAAAACCCAAATTTATGTCTTGATACAATGTCACAAGAATGTTTTTAGGTAGTGGACAGTTAGAGAATTGTTAAAACATCCCAAAGAAAATGATCTGATGAGGTCACGCTTTAATTCAAACGACCAATCAAATAAGTCGGATGAAAATTTCAATGAGGGTAACATCAATCAGTGATCGGATAACTTCGATCATAAGCGAGGCAAACTTCGGTCAGTGTTTGTATCAAGCGATAATAAGTTTTTCCTAAATAGCCGGGGGAAACATCATGCATTTTTATTGAAAATTAAAAAAACAGCTAGCTAGCTACAAAAAAAGAATACCCAACCAAGTGTTTTATTTAATGTAATCGCGAATGGCAAAAACAGTGATCGATGTTAAGCTGCTGATCGATGTATCCCGACTTTATTTTATATCCATATATTTGAATTTATTATGATGTGGTAATGAAAACATATGGAAGATGCCGAATGTGGCCTTGAACGGAGTACATCATGCCTTTGCAGCTGGAAGAATAAAAATAGAATAATACAAAGTGCATCTATGTGTAAATGTATGTTTCATTCAATGTAAAATATGGATAACAAAAATAGTGATCGAAGTTAGCCACTGATCGAAGAACCCCGACTTTCCTCTACCTGATTTATAATCCTTATTTTCTAACGTACATTTTCTTTACACGCCTTGGGATGTAGGTCAAGCAGAGATGTTATGAATTGCTGACCACGTGACATAAAAGGGTGGAATTGGACAAAATGGAAATCATGTTTGTCGACATTTTCTTTAAATATAAATTGTACTAATCGATAAAAATGCTAAATGGAAGCACGATAATTTGAAGAAAACTGCACATTAATTAAGAAAAATATTTTTTCCAGGAACACATGTCGATCTCTATGAACGACGAAATATGTACATAGGGTCTCTGTGTTAAATTTTGAGGCCCACGACGGGGATATTTTGCAACGCTAACAAAGAAAATTATTATATAAGAGATAACAAGTCCCGATAATTTGCAAGGAACGTACAAAACAAAACGTTACTACTGCAGATACAACATGATCGTCACCAAAATTATCCACATTAAAGGAGTAAAATATTTTTTTAGCATCTTTTAATTAAGCAAAGATAGTTTGAAAGCATCAACATAAATTTAATATTTTGAGTTAAATTTGTTCATCACATTCAAACGGTGATATATTTTGCATATATGGAATTGTCATTACTGTTTCATTTCTCGGGATTTTCCTGTCTGATTTGTGTATACTTTTTGGTTATCGTTGGTAATGCCATCTTATTTTTGTATTAACAATAAAAGGATATGGAGTGATGTACATGAGACAAAGTCTCTACAAATACATGATTAGATCAAGCAATGGAACAACGATTTATTTACCTTGAAGTCACTACATATGTATGAGGCCTTTAACAATGAGCTGTGCTCAGACCTCACAGTAAGTTCAAGACGGCATTAGCTTCGGTATTTAGCGGAATACATTGCTAAATGTCGAGCAAACATCTATGTATCCCTTTCGTCATGGATGCAGGGTTATCAACAAACATAAGATTAACTGACAAAGTGCTCTATCATCTGCTGTTATCCGTTGCCCGACAAAAAGACTCAGAAACAATCACAACATATAAACAACCACAGGGCTCTCATCGAGGCAAGTGCATAATAACTTGGCATTATAAAACAACGAAACGTGGGCACTATTAACATAATGGGCAGATTAGCATTTTGGAATTACAAAAAAAAAAAAAAAAAAAAAAAAAAAAAAAATGAGATGCCAAAATTTGAAAGTATGATAGTCCATTTATATGAGATATTATCTCAAGTACACGTAAATGGTAATTTACTTAAAGAACAACAACAAAACATACTTTTTGCGAAAAGGGAGTGTTTTTCAAAAATGATTTAATGTCGGAAAATAAGACAATTTATACTTTTGAGGAATTAGAAATTGAGGACTTGGGACAACTATATACAACATCTATCTTGATAACAAGGGGCTCTGTCTAAACTAATACATATTTTTTTTGGGGGGGGGGAATGTTTATTTGTGCAAAATTTTTGGATTAATATTCGAAACGCATTGAATTGCTGTGGAATTATGATTCTTCTTAACCCAAAAGAAGTCATTTTTGGTATGACAAATGAATCATATTAATCAAATTTTACTTATTCTGAAATATTTTATTTATAAATGTAGATGTGATGGAAAAAAACCTTCTGTTAAGGGGGAATTGAATATTTAAAATACTGTATTAGCATAGAAAAAAATTCTGTACTGTACTTATCTCCTGCACAGAATAATAAAATTAATTGATTTGTGGTCACCTCTGGAGGCGGTAGTTGTATATTGATTTAATGATATAGGTATTTATACATACACTGTCAGTATATTTTATACTTTATAAAGCCCCAGTCACACTGTCACGCTTTGGCCGCTACGTTTCGCTACGTTTTAAAATGCCACGTATCATGTCATTTTTGTCATAATTTTATGGTCTGTACGTTTCGCTACGTATATACTACGTTTTTCTACCCACTGTCACGTTTCACCACGTTTTATTGGAAATTCAAAGCATACGTTCTGCTACGCTTCACTACGTGTTGCTACGTATGTACTACGTTTTACTACGATTTACTACGTATTACTACGGTTTTTATACGTTTCGACTACGGTTTAGTACATTTCGACTACGTTCCGTTATCTTGATGTACGTTTTGATACGTTTATGTTACGTATTAGTGCGTTGTACTACGTATTAAAAAAGATCTGTGAAAAAAGTTTAAGAATTTGCAAAGAGTCCACACTGATTATTCATCGTGCAAAAAGAAACTTACACAAAGGTATATTTAATCATTTTGTTCTATTGTACGAATGACTGTATAAAATTTTAATTGATTTTCGAATACCTGGTAAATATAATGATCTATAATGTTGACTTACTCTGTTAATTTGTGAACTTATCTTCAGCTCATAAAAAATATCTCAAAATTAAGTAAAAATTCCGAAATACTTGGAAATATAATTTGTCGATCGGTAGTAGAACGTAGTGATGCGTATTTAAACGTAACGAAACGTATTAAAGCGTACTGAAACCTAGTAATGCGTAGAATGAAACGTGACTAAGCGTAGAAAAACGTACAGAAACGTAACAGATACGTATCGAAGCGTAGCAAGTACGTAGCGAAACGTAAAGATTCTAATTACCTACGTTTTGCGACGTAACAGCTAAGTTTCTACCACGTTTTTCTATGTTTCCCTACGTTTGTGCTACGTTTTAATTTTTGGCTACGTTTGTATGGTGCAGACCAATACAAACGTAGCTGGCTACGTTTATATACACGTATTGCTAAGAATTGCTACGTTTGGTCTACGTTTTGCTACGGTTTGCTACGTATATTGCCGTTTCGCTACGTTTTCAAAACGTTGCGAAACGTAGGGGTTAAAACGTGACAGTGTGACTGGGGCTTAAGTTCATTTCGTATTGTAATTTTACATGTTTACTTCAAATAAACAAATTACAAAAAAGTACATGATAACTGTAATGAATAAAGAAGATACATCCCTTTCACGGGGGAATCTTTTTCCTGACTCCACAGATGTGTCCATTAGTTTGGAAAGATGTAATTCTTACAATACCAGGAAACATTATTTCCTAATATGATGAAGAGGAGTATGAGATTTTAACAATATGTAGAGTTGACCATCAAAAACATGGAAAGAAATCATTAAAATTTCTGTCCAATTATTTCTGATGATGTCTTTGATTGATTGCAATATTTATATTACTATTATGGTAGTCCATCAATACACTCTAAATACTCAACACAGTGAAATGATCAATGATTTTCATCATTCTATTTCGTTTCAGTCCTACCAGTAATCTCAGGAGGAAGTTTGTATGCTATACGCGTTGGTTGCCAAGAGCCTGACAGACCGTTTGATACCAGAGCTATAATAGTGTTGTAAGTTGATTCGTTTGTCTTTTTCCTTCGATATTCGTTTGCCAATGTATTGGCTATTCTTTCAATTCATTACCTTACCAACAACAAATTTGATACTTATTGCAAAGTGTTCATCTGATGAGAGTCATACAACTGCTCATCTCAATTTGTGCTTTTAAGCAGTTGTCATAATAAATAAATTCAATGGATACTTTAGTAACAAAAATTGAAAAGGTCTCTCTTATTAAATATATCGGAAACCTAATACACAGGAAACCATTATAAGAGACAACCATGTAAACCACAAAATAAATGCAAACAACTCAAATTGATATTAAAAATAACAAGCAGTTATAAAACCCACCAAAGCCTGAACAGATCAAACACACCATATTGTGTGCTTTCCGATTGAATTTGAAAATTGGTACTTAGAAACCACTGATTTTTATCTTTAAATCTCAGTGTTTACTTTCAAGACTTTCAGCGAATTATATTTTTTTGTAAAGTAAATCAATTAACTGTGAAATAATAATGTACCTAGTTTGTTGTAAATTTGCAGCTCTGTAGATGTCCCATTTGAATGATTTAAACTGTTGTGATCTGATCTGCATGGATGACACATAAGCTGTCGAAAGGGTCAAATGTATAAACTAAATGCACGGAAACTTCGATATTTTGTTATTTATTACCATCAGACCGATGCCTATGCTCCTGGACTGTTAGTCAACGACGGTATTCTCCAATCGAGAAGCCAGTACTTCAGTGTTGGCCCTAAAAAACGGTTTTATTTAGAAACTTGCTACAACTCAATTTTATAAAACTTTGCTTCAACTAAGGAGTATCTCAATCATGGAAAGCTCTGTCCTTAGCCGAACTTGGCATTTTATTTAGGTCTTTTAGTTTTTTGTTTACTATAAGATTTTTGGCTCATGATCATAAGATATTTTATTTGATCTGCACTAAAGAGACATAAATTGTCGAAATGGGCATATGCAGGAACTAACTTTATATTTACTTCAGTATTTTTGTTAAAGTTATATGGTAGTTGTAAAAAGATTTGGAAAAATAAAAACATTTTCGACTTCTGATAAAAAAACAAATAAACTTTTTAACTCTTGCTGTGTAATACCACCAAAATCAGCTAAGAACAGAGCTTTGATAGACGTAGAAAAACTCGTTGTGAACCATTTTATAGATTTCATTATCCTTAACAATCAACAAATTATTTAGCATGGATTTTAGTTTAATAGAAAAAAGAAGGGAAACGGGGAATGTGTCAAAGAGACAACGACCCAAAGGGAGTTATTAAAACTCAAAGCCACCATAAGATCTTCAATGAACGGTGAGGAAACCCACACTCTTTTTGATATACGACACTTTTTGCAACCCCAAACATAGATATTGTTATTTGACATATCGTTAGCTTTCTATTTAGTACATAAGAATCGAAATATTTGCGGGTTTTCAGTTAACGTTTTTTTTTTGTTTTTTTTCAAATTCAATAATGCTCAGTGTAGAACGAATTTATAATAAAATATTTACAGGTATGAATGAACGCGCTTATGCTGTCCATGCGAAAAGTGCAAAATTAACTTTTCACGAAATGAAACCGCCATACAGTAAACAAAATACTGAAGTTACTGTTAATTTATTTTCTGCATATGCGCATTTCGACAACTTATGTCTCTGCACTGCAGATCAAACTTAAACATTTGGAAGTCCATTAACCGAAATACGTGTAAAAGGTGATAGAGAACAATCAACTAAAAGTAGAAAAGCCAAAATTCTGCTAGGGACAGAGCTATGCATGAGGGAGAAACTCCTTAGTTTTAAACGAAATTTTGTAAATTTAGATATTGCAATTTTCAGTAAAGTCAGTTTTCGGGTCAGCACCGAAGCACTGACTACTAGGTTGGTGAACACCCTCGGGGACTAACAGTCCACCAACAGAAGCATCGGCCAAGTGGTAATAGATAACAAAATCCCAATGTTTTTTTTTTTTTTTGTTCACATGAGCAACATTAGTACTAGTATATGTCAATAAATATAATAGATGCAGCAATCGTGTACAAGAAGAAAACAAGAAGTTATTTATCTGACCTTTGTGAATACCCTCGGGAACTAACAGTCCACCAGCAGACCAGCAGTAAATTGTTCTTTTATTAAAAATTGTTTGTTCGTTATGAATTGTTTTGTTAATATATATTTTTGTTCACAAGAATTGGAACAGTTTCTATCATTGTGACACTTAAACGATTGACATGTGGATGCAAGGGTTTATATTCTTCCTGTTTACCCTATCCCAGTTTCTTTTTTGTTTCAAATCAAAAGTGTCCAAGTTATTTTTTATGAATATAAAAGATCAAGGAATGCAATAATAATTTTCATTTCTACATCTTCGTTGTAGAGTTGTGTGCTCCTTCTTTATAGCCTTAATGGTGATAGGTACCGGATATGATGTCATTATGATCCAAATGCCAAAATGGAATTTAGAAGAAAGTCAAGAGAACGCATCAGAAGTGGATGAAAATTCGAGACTAATTAACGGGAAAAAGTCAGCGGAATATGAACCTGGTACAGATATATAAAAACTTTCGTCTTAATAACAACATACTAAAGTTGCTATAAATTTTGTTTCTGCAAATGGCCATTTCGACAACTTATTTCTCTACAGTGCAGATCAAATCAAAATATTGATTAATGATTTTACAGAAACAACGGAAATAGAGTACTGAAGGAACAAAGGAGTGGAAGTTACAAAAATCAAAGTTCAAAAACGAGGACAAAGAAACAATGAAGTTAGACAGATACATAACACAGAAATATAAATCACATCATTCAAAACAAAGGCACTCAATGTGAACTCCAGTGAAACTGAGAAAGACATCAGGTGCTCCGGAAGGGTTAGCATGTCCTGCTCTGTTAACAGCACCCGTCACACTGTAAGTGAGTCAATCCAGGAAAATCTCAAAATTGGTAGTCAAATCCGGGAAGACGTGAATCTAACTGAAAATTTCCACTTTCATTTTGGATACAGATGTTGAATTCTATTAAGAAATGTAATGTATCACGAAATGTAGTATTTCACCTTAAATTTAGTAAGATACAAAGAAGACAAAACCCTGCTTAGGTACTAAAGATGGCTCTGCTTGCACTTCTTTTTGATATATGTTTATACCCTGACCGGCTTTTTGTTATAAATTTATAGCCTGACCGGTTTCGCTCCTACTGTGGACCTTCGAAAGAGTGGTTTAAAATGAAGTGTGATTCAGTATTTGTACCTATTTTGGTGTCACTTGATATTGTTTATCGGTTCGCTGGTAACTCCATACAGTATTATTTGCTATCATTTTAAAAGTGTGCAAGCTTTGAATATAGATTCACTTACTGTCTCTTACCATTATCTATTTAGAAGTTAAACAGCCTCTCAAACCGGTCTTGAACATTTTATGAGGTATGAGCAAATATCATTGTCGAAGGCCTCATGGTGATTTCAAAGATGAAGAACAACTATGACAGCGTTGTTGTTTTGTTTTACCAAGTATTTGTGGAGACTCGGTCTAATGTGCATTTATTCCATATCCATTCTTTACTTATATCCTAGTTTTTAATCGTTTATTTATCTCAGTTTTCTTGTTAGACTTATCACACTGATTTTGATTTTAGGTATGGCAGGAAAAATACTGCTATCATTTTCCGTCTACACCAATGCCAGCAAGATTTTGAGTCCACAACAAGGAGCTGGAAGTTTGACAGCTATTAATGGAATTCGCTTTATCACTATGACATGGGTGATATTAGGTCATACATGTATTTTTGCAATTCAATTCCAGTTAGTAGGTATGCACCACTGTACAGTATAAGGTGGATTATTGACGTGGTATCTTAAAGTTTGCAAATCAAAGATAAATAGTGTTGTCGAGTCGAGTGTTTTATTTCTGATTCAGTCGGCTGTTCCACAATCTCATTTAGAATTCATTTAGTTTTAACGGATTTTTTCATCGATGAATTATTTTCGTGATATACAAGGAAAATAAAGCCTTTGAGAAAATGGACCATTTACAGTATTTTAAAAATTTTTATGGGTGTCTGTTTTAATCATAAAATTTTAAGTCTTAAGATGTAGTGTGGTGAAATTGAATAAATCTACGATTTTAAATTGATTCCATGAATGGAAGCAACATTGGTAAGGGAACAATATCATCCAAAAATATTAATAGGTAATTGACCTTGATTTCAAGATATTTTACATTTGAAAAATTGCGNAATGGACCTTAGTTTGTCCCCTTCTTAAAATGTGTCTGGCTTGTCTGAACAGATTCAAGATTGGCATTCAACATTGGTATTATTATTTTTGACTGTATTTGTCAGCAATGGCCCAGGTGAGCGATACAGGCTCTTGAGAGCCTCTTGTTATAACAGAAAATCTAAGTTTCGTTACGTTCTAGTATTTAGCACATGATTATATTGTAGATAACACTGGTGCCTGGTTACAGGACAGACTCAGCAGAATATCATTTGGACCAATATACAATGCTTTTCCTGCTGTAGATACATTCTTTGCTCTGAGGTATAGCTTTATTTTCTTCACAATATGGATAATTATTCAAGTATGACAGAAAATGGAATTTTCCATTTTGTAGCAACATAGGAGAGGACAGATTCCCCGTCTCGATTGCTGTTTGTGTATATGACGTCATAATACACAATCACACAATCTGACGTTTTCAGAAAAGATGCAATTTCAAAATCAAAATCGAAAGCAAACGAATACATATTTACGTGTCTGAATACCATTATTAAATTAAAAAAATATTTTTAATTTTTATTTCTTTCATAAACTAAGACGAACAAAATTAAAAACATTGTTGGTTTGCATATCTATTAGTATTATTCCGATACCATTTGCGCATGTGTGAAGCATATGATTATTTAGTATAAGACAGGTTGACGATGAACAAGAGCCATGTTAGAATATCATTTACTTTTAGTAAAGTATAGAAATAAGTTCTTATGACAATCATAAGATTGGAATACACTAATAAGGCAGTATTTGATTTAGTAAGAGTATAAAAATATAGGTATGGGTGTGTGTTCATTGTTGAAGGCCTCCTGGTAACTTCAAGATCAAAAGCAACAACAAAAGAATTCTTTATTTGTTTAACGTTACCATATATATGAAGGGAATTTGTCCCAAATTAGCAACAAAGGGATATGCAGTAAATGCATATGAGACAAGATCTCTTAATATTCATGGTAGAACCAAGCAATGAAATTTATGTCATGTCCTTTCATTTGTTCATGAAGTACTTGTAATGATAATCTAATTTTTGATCATGAACTAGGTATTAATGCACACCAACACAGAATTTTTTACACAAAAATGTATACATACTGTCTGTAGGAGAATTTAATATCAAACCGATATTAATTTCAGCGGTCTACTGTTGACATATCTTTTACTTAAAGAACTAAAGAAAAACAATGGTAAAACGAACTGGCCAATGTTCTATTTTCACCGATTCTGGAGGTAAGTGTTCAAATTGTTAAAGGTCTGTAAACCTTGTCATGTAATCCACGAGAATTAGCTAGGCTATGGAATAGCCTAGCTATATAGATAGTTCTTTAGGGGAAGTGAGGAGTACGCTTGCGCAGTGAGGATAACGCATGCACAGAAGACTATTGACCGATAGGAATTTCAGATTCTCGAAAAT
>MJUU01011729.1:40978-120888 GCA_002080025.1 Modiolus philippinarum
AAAATTAAAAGACTTACATTCCCTATTATTAGGTTTTCGGAAGGCTATCCACGAGGTTACATTAAATTTTCTCAAGTTACCGTTATACAAAATGAAATCTATATACCTGAGACGTTTCACATTTGCTGTTAAACATATGACAGTTTCCTGCAACTTGTTTCTCAAAAACTACATCAGCAACGTATATCCTGTCTATTTTCAAATTTACAAGCGAACATCATTAAAAGGTTAGTTTTCGATATGAGACCCTATCTGTCAAACGAATAAATCATATATATACAATATAATTAAACAAAATAAAAAAAAAAAACATTTAAATTATAATATGTTTGATTTACTTCAGGTTGACTCCGCCTTATATGTTGATACTTATGACGTATGTTTCCCTGTTTCCTTATATTGGGGAAGGACCTGGATGGCCTAAAGATGGCGTAGAAGTTGACTATTGTAAACATTCTTGGCATCGTAACTTTCTTTATGTAAACAATTTGTTTGTGGATGGCTATGATATGGTAAGTTACAATAGATTTTAATTTAATTATACCATCGAATATATTGTTGTTTTTTGTACTATTGTTTAAATAAATAACAAATAACAACTAAAAATAATAAACAAAATTTGATTTAAGTAATTGACTTTTCGAAACAACAATTAACTTACGTTTAGATTATTTTTTAACACTGAAAAATGTACTGCAGACTTTTGCTAGTGTTGGTACCAAGTCCGGCTGTCCCTAGTTCCTATCGTTGTTTATGTTTGTCTGTTGTCTTATTCGTGTTTTTCCTGTGTAGTTCTTTGGCAAATTGTGGATATTTGACATCTATCAAATTGAATGGATTCCACTAAAATCGGTGCTATGGACCGTCTTGAACTTACAGTGAGGTATGAGTTAAGCTCATTGTTGAAGGCTTCAAGTAGACTTCAACAAGATGAAGAAGAACAACAAAAAAGTTGTTCCATTGCTTGGTTTTATCATGTATTTCTATAGTTCTTGTCTTATGTGCATGTACGTTCTATTCTTTTATTGTTTACAGTATAAAATGGGCAGATTAACAATTTTATGTTGCTACTTTTATTCCACAAAGCTTTTGAAATGATCTGATGAGAATTCAAATATATTAATGCACAAGAAAATAAAATATTTATTATTAATTTTGAATGACGTTTCATTTTGATTATGGAGTATGCATTTTTCATTTACTTGACATATGTTCCCTGGTCACGTTTTGGTACATGCACATTCTTATAAGATTTTTGGACTATCTGGTTTTATCCATTCAGACGCTTTTTCATTTTNTTTTTTTCGATAATTCTTTTTTATCTTTAGAATCATTCTGATAAAAATTCATTAAATCCTACCCGTTTTGTCACATTCGTTCATTGATAACGATTGCTTATAAAAATTTCGAGGAATTCTGTTTTGCGCAAAACGTTTTGATCACTTATATCACAAAACGAGATCAACCACTTATGACTATTTTCGATTACTCACTTCATTTCAGTGTTTGCACAAAAAAAAACATTTACATGAAATCCTGTTAAGTTTCATATTGAATACCTAACGTCTTTTCATTTAGGATTTAGAAAGGTGAAATGAAAGAAATATACCATATTATATTGATACCATAAATGGAAGGAGCATTGGTAAAGGAATAAAGTCAGCTAAAAAATATTGTAGGTTATGGGCCTTGTTTTCATGATATTCAACATTTTAAAAATGGCGGAAAAATGCCCCCTTGGATTTTTATCTGAGTATAACATGGACACATTATTGATTTATATTACATGAAAGGAGAATCTACAATAAAGTGAAATCTTTACTGACCTTAAATGAGCTACTGAAGCCTTTAAGGACTAGATAATTGGGTGTAATGGGGCAAAATATATTACATAGGACAAATTGATAAAACCAGAGAAATCCGAATGACTTTTATGACTTTCAGAAACCTCACCTTACTACATCCTTAAGCTACAGGTGTTTGTAACTCCAAATTTAGTTAACTTGTTTGTGCATCTTGAATTACAATGTCTCAATATAGTACTAGTAAGTCAGAAATATTTTACAGTTATACTCTTATAAAGCGATATATTCACCCACTAATGTCCGATTTAATTTGATTCTTTATATTTTATACAGTGCATTGATTGGAGTTGGTACCTGGCTAATTATTCATTTTATATTTTATACAGTGTATGGGTTGGAGTTGGTACCTGGCTAATGACATGCAGTTCTTTATTATAAGTCCACTGATTATTATTCCGCTTTTCTAGTAAGTAATATTTAAGCATTGACGATTTTACGTAAAATGCCAAATTGCAAAGACATTTTTAGCAAATGATTATGATATTTATTGGGATGTTTTGCATGAACCGTTTGGTGATTTAGCTTTTGTTGTCTTAGTACAAGCCCTTTGATACTTCGTTTTCATTACATCCTTCATGACATGGTTCTTCAGTCATACTGTGACAATTTATTTTATCTCAACTGAAATACATTTCCATGAGATATCATACCCGGGAAGAAGAAATGTTACAAAAATGGTACCCAAAGGAACATATTCACATAGCGAAATAGTATCTAGAGATTGGATAACAGGGATATTTTATCCTAAAGGAATAAATCTTATTGAACAAAATATCCACAAGGGACACTTTTCTTTGGGACCAAATTTATGTTTACAATACTATCACTCAAATATGTTGTCTACTTGAAAAGGGGAGTAATTTATCAAAAGATCAATAATAATGATTTTTAAACGTCCAGGAAACCTTGTCAAAGAATGTTTGATTTTTGACAATTGAAGCAGCGAAACTTTTGTTCACTAAGATGCTTTAATTATGAAATCAAATCATATATAAGTAAAAATGCAAATCTTGAAAAAACAGAGTCATTTCCCTTATATCATGGACATTCCTTTCAAATTACCTGACTCACATCCGATCAACTAATATTGGGAGGTACAGAAACAAATGAATCAGCATCAGGTTTAATACACAGAACTCTTTAAAATATTTATTAACGTTATAACTAAAGTCCCAAATTCGTGTTCTGCACATCGCTACTCCAATTATAATTCGTCAGAGGAAACAAAGACTATCGCTTTGAAAATTTAACGAAAATTATTGATAATGATGATGTACGATCATTAAAACAGTTCTTTAATAGATATCAGCCCCTTGTAAAAAAATCTAAAGTTTCGGTCCGAACTCTGATTCAGGATTCTAATACTGGGATGATCATTTCTTTGAATTGATTACGACCTTGCAATATCAATTGCTGTTGACTCGCTACCGGACACTACCGGAATGAAAGGGGAGGTTTGACTAGCCATTGAACCAGTTATACCTACCATTTCCTTTGAAATACCTGTACCAAGTCAGGACCATTGCAGTCGACAACTGTGCCGGTGGTTTCCACCTAATTTGTATTTTTGTCTCATGGACTTCGACTTTTGATCACTCTGTTTGGTAATTTTGTTATTACCCCCACTTTACTTATTCTTAGTATGTCCAAAAAAGGTTAAAGTTTAAATCTTTAAATAAGGTAATGTAAGATAGTGGTTTTTTTCTATACCGAAGTGCGGCAGGGTCACACTCGATTTAAGAATGCATCAAGAATTATTTAACATTGGACCCTTTCTGATGAAAACTTATTCTGACGATATTCATGCAATATTTAGATTAAATCGACATCATTGACATGTAAGAACGAAAAGTGAATGCAGAAAAAAAACAATTGCAAATTCTGGATCTGTATCACTATTGACTCTGGTGAACTAAAACTCATGGTAAAAATGACAAATTAATTTCCATTTTTGACGGCAAAGTTTTGTTAATTTCATCAAACTGGGTCTTGAAATCTCAACTTGTTCGATACGTATGTGCTCGTGAATGTAACCTTGCAGTCACATGCAAACTTTTACAAAAAAGATTACAGATTTCAAACATTCATAGTATTACAGTAAGAAGAAATGAACTTTTGATGTTGAAATATGTCTCGTCTCGCAAACAGCTTATTACCAACAGCATTTTCGCCCTCTTTTATGTCAGCAACTCATAAAAATCCAGAAATCTGTGATGTAATCTATAATAGATATCAGCGGGATATTCTATGTGAATCCGATAAAGTAAACAGAAATCAGGTACCTGTAAATATGTGAACGATATTTTCGTTTTAAAAATATAATCCTAAAACTAATTTTTTTTTCTCCAAAAATGGAAATTTAGGCTTTGATAATAAAAAGGAACACGCTTGAAATCAGCATGAAGAGTTAATTAAATCATTTACGTTCGTTTGATACCTCATTTGTATACTAATTACAAAGTTACGGGTATTCAACGTTAGCGGCTAATAATTCCCAAGACTATTGTGCTACCTCAATTGTACATAACAGCGAGATTTTCTGAGTGAATCCGTTAGTTGAGCTTTTTGTTCCGATGACCTTCAGATTTCACCCATATACTGCCGATTTCTACTAAAATACATTATTATTCTTACCACTCCGAAAGTTTTGAGCTTAATTTTCCTTCCATAATAAAACGGTGCATAACCAATAGATTATCCGTCTTATGCTAGCCGCCAGTTTTGCGACAATTTAATATTTGAATCGTGTGTTTGTCACATTTCTATCTTGTTCATGCAAGTTGTCTTTTATTTATTAGTCTATCAGTACTGGTATTTTACTTGTATGTTTCTTATTCAATTGGGACATGGGATAGATAAAGGATGCCAGAAAACTGATATAACCCTATTGTTGTTTATGTGTGTCTTTAATGTTTCATTTGCGTTTATGTTGTGGATAGCTATGGCGTATCGAGATCTGTGATCGAACTTTTCATTCAGTGTAGATGTTTCTTGTTCTGCTCCCTATTTGTAGAGACTTTGTCTCATGCGAATTTATTCCATATCCTTTCATTGTTTATTGAATACAAGAGTGTTAAATAGTTAAATTGTAAATTTTGTGACACTGATTTGATGAATGTCAACGGTCAAAGTTTACAGGAGTAGTCAAGACAATATTAAGTAAGGCCACAAATCTGAAACATGTACTGCCCTGTAGAAAATACATTCAAAGATCCCTCTAAAATTTGCTAAACCTGTTGAAGCCATACTTTATTACAACTTGGCCCTGTATGATGCTCTTAAGATTAAGATTAAATTTGCATTAGCATCGACATTTAAATATTAAACAATAGCTTGCTAGTCTTGGATAAATAACGTTCGACTAACAAAAATGATATTAAAAAGCTTTTGCTATATAGCACAACATGATCTTACTCAGGTCATGAGCTTGTAAAAAGTATATCTGCTTAGCCCTTTAAAAATTATTCTCCTTCTTTCATACCGTTTGGTCAATTCGAATAGACCTAAGTTACGATTCATTTGATGTTAGCTTTTCCTAAATGAAATTTTCTATAATAATAAGCACTGTGGAACGCTTTCAGTATTTCTTCAATATTTATTTACAGCTATCATTTTGTTGGCTTAGCTATTTTGATGGCCTTTTTACTAGGAGCTTTAATAGCCTGTGGAACGCTTTCTGCACACTATGACTTACCAGCATCAATATTTGACGGGTATGTGTACTTCGGTTATTACGGTCCTCCAAATCCTTCCTTTTTATTCACACAGAAGAGACAGACATACTATGTTGAAATGTCCATCTGCAATTTCTATAAGATATGAGAAACAGTTACATCTTGAAATCGAAAAAATATCGTGGAACGGAAAATACCGAAAATGGAGCATTTTGAATATAATTCAGATAAAATAAATCATTTGGAAGAACACAATAAAATCAAAACATATGTAACACCCATGTTTTTTTACTCTGTAAATGTTAAAAATTAGTTTGCAGTTTTACTGTCTCATCGTCATACAAAAATTACAAGTATTTACCCCATTAGCAAAAAAGCCAAACTGAATATCGAATGCAATACAAGAAAGGAAAAGGGGTCCATATGATTAAATAGTATAATGGAATAAAAAAGATAACAGGAAACACCTACAATGGCCGAAAAACATAGCCAAATGCCAGAAAGTAAATAGGAACTGCACAAGAAAAAAACCCACAATAAAAATACAAAAGACAAACATAAACAACGATAGGAACTCGGAACAGCCGGACTTGGTACCGGCACTAGCAAAAGCCAGCGGTAGGGTTAAACCGGTTTATGGGTACCCAAACCAAAGTACTGAGTAAATAAATACCGAAGGTACCGTTAATTTAGTATCTGTATATGGCCATTTCAACATGTCCCACCAGTGCAGATCAAATCTGAATCGTCCTGCTTTATATGTATCAGAGGCATTGGTAGAGGCATTTCAAATGAAAACTTGTTTTATAGCACACGAACCCCCTTAAATCAAAATGTATTCCATCAAAATAACTCGTTTTCACCAGTCAGTCCCTTTTTATTGATACCAGTGTATATAAGTAAAAGCCTCTCTCTCTTCAGACAAGTATCAATTAAGTAAGTGAGAACCGAACCGTCAGTAGGTCATTAATTAAGTAAGGAAAAGTTACATACGAATGAAGAAAAAATAGATTTGTCTGTGATGCATTTTACATTATTTTGCAGAGGTAATACCCAAAAATTTTTCAATGAATATGTTAAGCCATGGAACAGAATTGGACCATATCTAGTAGGAATGTATGCCGGATATATACTATATAGAGTGGATTGTAAATATCGAATGAATAAGGTTTGTTATTTCCATAAGTAAAATTTTGTTGTTTGCTATACAAATATTTATAATGATGTTATAATTCTGGTATTTTTTGTTGATGTCTTTAATTGAAGAGTATATGCATTGTTTTCATGACTCTTACAAAAACAGTTTTCGAATGAATAAAAACAGCGGCAGTAAATTACCTAATTTCAACTTCGATTTTTTGTAAATACTACTCCTTTGTTCCTTCGGCTTTCTACTGCCGTTGCTCCAAACAACGGCAGTAGAATACCGAAGGCACAAAGGAGTGAAATTTACAAAAATCGAAGTCCAAAGGCATGGCCAAAACGAGAACACAGAAAACAATGACGTTAGACACAAAACAATGACAATCAACAAGGGTGCTGTTATCACAAAAGTCAAAGTCCAGAAATAGCAAAAAACGAGAAAACAGAAAAACATAGACATGAGACAGTCGCACTGCACGAAAATGAAATCCTAACATTCAAAACCAAGAAAAAAAGTACGGCAACATCTTCTCATATACAATGTATAGGGCTTCTAAAGGGTTAATGGCAAAACAAGAAATCTTTCACTTTTAGCATATGTTATCGATATTTATTTGCTAAAATTAAAAAAAAATGTACAAAATTTTCAAGAAGGCAGTCTGATAATTAAATAATTATTGACAACTACAGTTGTGTATCAAATCGTAATAAAAAAAAACCCTAATAATCAGGTAATCAAAAAAGCCGTGAGATGAGTTATATTACTCTCACCAACCAAATATCTTTTTATCGTTCGTTTTTTTATTGTTTGCATTCAAATAATTCAAGCTTTAGTTTTTTTATAGAATTTGATTCATTTTCAGACTGTAAATATTACCTTAAGTTTCATTTAACCTGCCTCCAGTTTGTCAATATTTTCTAAAATATCGTCATGTACTTTTTTAGTTTGTAAATTTATTTGCGTGGTTTTTTTTTACTGCCTTGGCATGTACTGTACTATATGGTTTACATGAGGATGTGTCCGGGAATCGTTTATCTACAGAAGTAGCAGCGTTATATACAGCTACACACCGGATAGTCTGGGGAGCTTGTGTATGTTGGGTTATCTTTGCCTGTGCCACAGGAAATGGAGGTTTGTCACTGTCATTAATTCATTTTTTCTGGTTAAAATACAGTGGAACCTGTCTATTCCGACACCTAAGTATTCCGATATCCTGTCAAATCCGACAGAATTTTCTGATCCCAAAGACAGCTTTTTAAGTTTTTTTTTAACATGAGTATTACGACATCCTGTGTAATCAGACATACTTTTGTGCTCCCTTACTGTGTCTGATTAGTCAGGTTCCACTGTATATATCTTGAAGTTTTTTGTTTTGGCATTGTTGGGGTTATTTACATTTAACAGTTGCAGTTTTCTGTCTTTTGTCATCCACTTACTCTGAGAATCAATGCTAAAACAAATATTTAACGCAAATTTATACAGTTTTAATATCATCTTAATTCGTTCTGAGAGTCTGAAGACAGTATCCTCGAACAAGTCTTACTCAAAATTATAGGGATAGTATACAAATATCAATATACCTAATATACTATATATTTTGTTTCTGCCATTTCGACAACGTATGTCTTTTCAGTGCAAATAAACCACAACATTTGGAAAACCACAAACCGAACAGATAACTAAAACGATCTAAATTAAAGGCAAAACCAGCTAAAGACAGAGAATACTCTTCAGTTTTATGCAAAATTTTCTAAATTTTAGATATTGCAAGTTTCAAAATAAAATGCGTTTTCGGGTCGGCGCCGAAGCATTGACTACTGGGTTGATGAATACTTTCGGGGAATAATGGTCTACCAGAAGATGCATTGGCCTAGTGGTGGTGAGGAATATGAAAATACCGAAGTTACTGTAATTGGACTTTATCTTATATATGAACAATTTTTGTAACCATTTGATTGTGGTTGAAGGGGTTTCAAATAACTATTTGTTTGTTAAAGAATGATTGTTGATCTCTCTAAGGTTTTTTCAACACTACTATGATCTGGAAGGTATTGAATATAATTAAACCTTGAAATAAAATTAAATTAAATGAAGTAAATGCATATGAGGCAATGCCTCCACAAATAGATTGTAAAACCAGGGAATAGAATAACGTTTTGTCGCTTTCATCTTGAAGTTACTATGAAGCTTGTATCAGTGAACTTTTATACTTTACTCATACCTCATAGTGAATTCAAGACGGTCTTTAGCATCGTTTTGAACGACATTGCTACATCTACGTCTTTATTTACTTGTTCGACCAACAGTGCTCCTTAATATTTCAGGTTTTATCAACACTATACTGTCATGGAAGGCGTTGGTACCACTTAGTCGGTTAACGTATTGTGCCTATCTAGTCCATCCTATAATAATTTATTACTTTTTACTAAGAAGACATAGATTGATACATTTTTCCGATACAGAAGTCGTAAGTTTTCATTTAACTGTTTTTTTTTAATTAAATGACGAAATTAAAGAAAAGGTAAATATATTTGATGACTTTTGCAAAAAACATCTCACCATTGAACCTGAATTCTCAAGATTTTCTCAAAACGATCAAAATTATAAATGAAATCATTGCTTAGGAGATTATGAATATCAGAATTTTTGTAATTAGAATTAAAGCGCTGACCTTTTGTATTGAAGAGCTTTGCTAACAGAGCAACATGAACAAAAAATTTTGAAAATCCATGTAAGAATTATTGAGATATAAGACGTCAAAATTTTGGAGGGAAACAGTTCTCTATAGAGTTTTCCTTCAATTTCCATTAACTGTATATAAAAAAATAATTGGAAGTTGAAAAAAATAAACATTGTCTATTTTATGCATCTTAAAGTGACCTATGAACAAAAGAATATGATACATATGCAAAACAATTTTGCCTTGATTAAATGGATAAAATCCGAGGATATCGAATGCCTCTGAAATCTGACGCCCGTACTCCCAAAAAGGTTTTTGACTCCAACATAATTTATATTTGCAATGAGCGACGTTAGTTAATTGAAAGTGTACTTCCAAGTTACCGATAAGTTTTCAATACGAACAGTGTTTTGCAATTCAAAGAAGGTTCAGCCACATTTATATATGATTTCTGGAAATTATAGTATCCATTAACCAGAAACAATTTAAATGAAAACATGTAAAACACCTATTTTGACTTAAGTGTTTCCTTATTGTAGTTTGAAACTTCAATCAGCTATGAAAATAATAAAATCTATTGCATTATCCATTTCCATTTATTTTAGTATCTGGAGTAAAGACAAACTGTAGCACAGATACTGCTTTCACTTTCAAAATGAATTTGTTGTAGACAAGTGAAAGCGAGTTATGTTTAAATATTTTAATGTATATATACATCTTAAAAATGTTTCTTTTGTCTGAAAAAGCAAAAACTTTAAAATTGCAAACCATTTCATCTTGTATGTTTGCCAAAAAGCATGGTACCGTAATACAATAATAACAGACACACGTTGCCCATGTATAAATGTCAACCGAATTACTGAAATTGTATTTCAAGACTTTGAAAAGGCTCGTTGTACTAAAATGTATATGTATATACAAATTAAAGCAATATAAAACTGAAATTATTAATTTCATACCCTTTATTGGGCAAATTATGATCTGAATCAATTATATGTTTTATTTGTAGGCGTATGAGTTTGTAGGTCACTTGATATTTTCGTATGCTGTAGCTTTCGTAACCTCTCTAGCTTTTGAATCTCCGATGATGGGTTTAGAAAAAGTGTTACTGAAACGCAAAGAAAGACATCGATAGCAGCAAAATATTGATTTTGACAGAAGTTTAATTTATAATATATGAATGTTTATATAAAGCTAGTTCTGAAATACTCATTGACTTTTTATTAAATATTTTACTTAAGACACCAATATATATGTTGAATAAAAGTGAAAAACTCTCTTAGCTTTTGATATCCGACTTCTCCTGCTTACG
The DNA here is from genome assembly GCA_002080025.1 of Modiolus philippinarum. NCBI lineage: Eukaryota > Metazoa > Mollusca > Bivalvia > Mytilida > Modiolidae > Modiolus > Modiolus philippinarum. Next base: position 51,654 of record MJUU01011729.1, read on the forward strand.
CATTGTATGTTTCACAGTTGATACGTTACGCGAGAGCTAACACAAATTATTTGAAATACTAGTATTTCATTGGGGATAATTATTTATCTCAGTGACCGTCTTATTAATCTTACATACATATCCTCTCTAAGTCCTAAGGACTCGAGACGCCGGAATCGAGACTTCAATAAGATTCCTTCTCTTAAAATCATTAAAAAAAATTCCCTTAATAGATATCAGTCCGTTGTTGAAAATGTTAAAGTTTCGGTCATAAATATGATTCAAGATTTTTTTGCTTACTTAGTACTGGGTTGAATATTTCCTTTCATTGTCTACGAAGTTTCAATAGCAATTAATGTTAATTTACGGCAGTGGTGAATTTAGTTTGAAGTCAGAACCATTGGGGTTTTCAGTCTTTTCCAGTGATGTTGCATTTTGCCTTTTTGACAATACTGTTCAGTAATTGTGTTATTACCGAACATTATAGTTCTGTCCAGTGAAATGTTGTAATGCTATTTGTTTGGTGTTATGTTATTTTAAAAGATGTCCACAAGTGCATAACATCAAATTGAACGATAGAATAGCTTTACTATCAACCTAACAAGACAAGAATATGGCTTCCAGGACAACAAGTTTCTCTTAGTAATAAAGTAATAAAGTAAAGTCAATGAAATAGAGGTAAACCTTTAATTATTACCAGAGCTTTGCGTAGGACCAAGCTGTGTTAAGGTAGATAGACACTGTTGCGTTGCGCAATTCAATCGCGCATTTGGAAACGTAGTAGGTTTAATTTTCGGACCGGAACAGTAATTTGACAGCTGTTCCTTTGTGACGCCATAATGGACTGACAGATATTAGACGTCACTTTTCGTTCACTTTGTCGCGAAAAATCTCTCTTTTACCCTAAAATAAAGTGTATTACGGAAACTTCGCAGAATATCTCCGTTTAAAGTATGGTGGCATATATATTTTAGCTCACCTGGCCTAAAAGGCCATGTGAGCTTTTGCCTCACCTGGCCTAAAAGGCCATGTGAGCTTTTGAAATCATTTTGCGTCCGGCGTCCGGAGTTCGGCGTCCGTCGTCCGTCCGTCCGTCGTCCGTCCGTCAACAATTTCAAAAATCTTCTCCTCTGAATCCGCTGGGTCAGTTATAACCAAACTTGGCCTGCATCATCACCAGGGTATGCAGTTCAAAATTATGTTCGATAAGTCTGTAGATCAAACAACATGACCGCCGTTACGAAAAATAGAACATAGGGGTAAATTGCAGTTTTTGGCTAATAACTCGAAAACCATTACAGATATCAAAAATCTGACATGAGGTAAAAATGATCAGCATGATGAGATCTACCCACTGTGCAATTCTGAAGAAAATCTGAAACCCATCTTGGAGTTATAGCCCTTTTTCTGTTGAATTTTCAAAATTTTGGCATTTTTTATTTTTTTATTTCAAAAAGTGTAACAGATAAATACAAAAATGTTCAGCATATCAAGATCAACCCACTCTAAAATTTTGAAGAAAATCCATAAACCCTTGTAGGAGTTATTGCCCTTTTTTCACCGAATTTTAAAAATTTTTCGTATTTTTTATCTTTTATTTCCAAAACTATAGAAGACGAAGGTTGAGTGTAAATTGATGAAATGTTTGCCATGCTGTGGCGACTTCAAAACTGATGTTGAAAATTGTTCCTTCACCGCCATTTTCAAAATTGCTGCGGGAAAATTCAACATTGTCCGATTTCAATGACATTTGGTTTCCAAATAGGTCTTGATGTTGCAACTTCAAAACTGATGTTAAAAATTGTTCGTTGACCGCCATCTTTAAAATGGCCGCAAGAAAGGTTGGAAAATTCAACATTGGTCGATTTCAATGAAATTTGATTTCCAAATAGATATTGATGTTGCGACTTCAAAACCGATGTTGAAAATTGTTTGTTGACTGCCATTTACAAAATGACTTCAAAACTGGTGTCGAAAGTGGTCCTTAGCAAGAAAAAAAAGCCCAACAAAGAAATATAGTAAAACATGACCAGACTTTAAAAACAGTTCAAGATATTGGAGGTGTTCGAGCTACGAAAGTTTGAGAAACTGAAGATCAACTGTATAACAACATCTCATGGATATTAATATTAGTGTCTATCTACCTTAAGAAGAATAATGCTAAGTCCATGAGTCTTAAATTCAGATTAAATATTGAATTTACTCGGACATTTTAGTTCTGTCCAGTGAAATGTAGTAATGCTATTTGATTGATGTAAACTTATTTTAAAAGATGTCCACAAGTGCATAACATCAATTCTTTGTCCTCAAATGTCCATGTGCTCTTACAAAATTTTACTAAGAAAACATTCATTGATAATTTTTTCTTTGTTAAATGAATAACTAAATATCAAGAATTAATATAAAGATATTACTCATATCTATGATGATTTTAAATTCACTATGCAACGGTTTTACATTGTTTAAGGAAGCTCTCTGTAGGATTGTAATAGGTAAGTGTAATTTGTGAGTACGTTTTACACTATTGTCCGTTTGATTTCTATAGACCCACCATAAAAAATTAATTAAAAATCCAAATTTAATTTTTTCATTTTTTTCTTTTCATATATCTATTGAATGCACTCATACAAACTCTGACTATAAGTTTCAGAATTTTTTCTCCCATAATTAAAAAGATGCCCATTAGGTGCCTATGTTAATTTATTTTTCTATGCAAGATTTTCACAGAGGGAGTTCAATGTACAAGAATAAATGGCCCTTCCTGTGTAAACAAAAACAAAAACATGTGCCATTTATGTAAATTTAAAAGAATCATGTGATATTATAAATGTCTCAATGCATGCAATAGGTAAACAATGAATAGAGATATTCATTTCAGTATGAAATCTATATTTAGACTTGTTACTGATTACTGACAGGGGACATTAAAATCAACAGGGATTACCATTGAAGCAAATTGATCTAAATTGTGCTGGAATTGGGTATGAAAAGGCCTTACAAAGATTGGTCATTTCATTCTGATTTGATAAAAACATGGCTGCTAACGTGGAATATGTATTATCATCCGTCCTACTGAATAATCAGTTTTTTCAATCATAATGACACAATACATCCACGCATCCCATTGTTTGTAGGACCCGACACTAATTTAGTGTTTCGGCAATGTTTGTTAATTTTCAAAGGGATGGTTTATAATTGATGATAAAAAGAATATTCTAGGTTTGCTCTTATCAGGGGTCCTCCTAGAATTCTTTTATTTGATTTTTTGCAGAAGTGAGAATTTCTCCCAAGTTTTTATGTTTTCTATATGCTAAAATAGGCTTTTAGCTAATATAGGCTTTTCTAGTGCTGCTGATGAGGAATAAATTTCCGAAATGGCCATACAGCTCATTAAAATTAATGCAGTTGGAGTTGACATATGTGTTATTCATTTACTCCATATCCTTTCGTAAAATATTTTGTTGAAAGACTTGTCTACAAGTTTCATTGAACTGTAGTAAATCCCAGTATTTCAAAATGCTTTTCTTTAGATGTTTTAGCCGTGGATTAAACCTGGAGCTCATGATTAAAGGACTTTCCTTTTTATCATTTATTTTTCCTGTAAGAAATTGGATCTCTCCTTGCCAAGTACTGAAGAAATGCTATTTTGTATTTCGCAGACTTTGTAACCTCTGTTTATTAACCTCTTTTTAAAGTTGAAGATTATATTATGTAAATCTTCGTTGTTTGTATTTCTAATATGTCGTATTGTTTCACCTTTGATGAACCCTGAGAATACATGTTTACTATGGCAGCTATTGCGCTGGAGATACACGAATGGATTAGTGGGCTTGAAAAATGTTTTCATGTCTGATTTGCAACCCTCCGCAAATATGTTTCCTTTGTAGATGTGTATGTCTAAGAAATCGGTGTTTGATTTTGATATATTAAATGTGAATTTAACGAACTGGTGAAAACTGTTAGCTAGATTGAAAAATTGTTTGACTTCGCTTTCATTGCTATGGAATATCATAAATCCGCCATCTCTATATCTACCAGAATAATATATTTTGTGTTTTAGCGGGAATATATTAATAATCTCTTCAAGAATGTCAAAAATTAGAATAACGCAGACTTCTGGAGAGGGAACACTGCCCATGGCCGTTCCGAATTTTTGTTTATATAGTTTCCCGTTGAATTCGAAAACATTGTTTTCGAGAATACATTTTAATAAATGAACAATGTCTTTTGTTGGTGGACTTATTAAGTCGTATTGCTTTTTGTCAAATTGAGAATAAGCTTTCTCTACGGCATGTAAAATTTCATCAATCGGACAGTTTGTAAACATATTTGTAATGTCATAAGTGACTAATAAACAATCATTCTGTGGTTTAAGGTTTTCAATGATATTTATAAAAGCAGTTGTGTCTTTGATGGACGTGTTTTGTTGTGTAACAATCGGTACGAGGAAATGGTCAACATAATGACCCCAATTTTGTAGAAAAGAGCCTGATTGTGAGACAATTGGGCGACCAGGTGGTTTTATATTTTCTATGTTTTAACCTGCGTCTATTATGCGATCTACTTTTGATTTGTCCAGTTTGTGCACTTTGGGTAAAAAATATATTCGTCCTGAACGAATAGGTTTTTGTAAACCATCCCTTATGAATTTAACAGTTGTGTTGTCCAACGCACCATCAGACCACATGTTTGTGATGTAATTAGTTTTTTGTATAAAATAGCACCAAGCATCCACGTTTCCCTATTGTTCGATGGACCATTCACTAATTTATAGTGTTTCGGCACCTTTGTAACAATTTCTAGGGATGGCTATATTCGTCTTTGTAGTCGGAATTAAAAGTTAATCTAGGTCTGCTCTCACCAGGGGTCCCCTAGGTAACTTTTAAAAGATATGTCTTTATTATTTGATTTTTGCTGAAGTCAAAAATTCGGATAAATATCGTTGTCCTTTTATATCCGGAATGATAGATTTTTCTTGTCAAAATCTGTATCATCTAATTGCGATAGATGTCAATGTTTCAAAAGATCTTTCTTAATGAATTGTTCATTGGCGGTTGCGTAAGAAAATTTGACCTGTCTTGAACTAATATATGAGACATACTACGATTAATTCCACATTCTAAGTAGCCTCGATTAATGAAATTAACCATGAACGTGTTGAATATTTCGTTACGGTCTTTTATATTATTAGTGTTTCTAATACATCGTACTGTTTTCCTTTGATGAAAACTGCAAAAACGTAGTTGCTTTAACAACTATTTCGATTTTAAGTTAATTCTATTCCGGGTAATTCAAATTGTGCGCAATTTAGAAAAATTCTTCAAATTTTTCTAAGCGGAGCATCGTCTCTTTATCGGAGTTGAAAATTCGGTCTTTAGTGAGACAAATCTATTTGATAGCGTACATAATATACTCATTCTCTATTCGGTATGATTTCAATCGACATTCGGTATAGATTTTATCTCTTTCGCTAGTAAAACGCACTGCTTGGCTCTTGATATTTTTCCTCTATTTTTACGGAAGCCGTGCAGATTTTTTCTGTAACGTAGAATTCTATCTTCGAATGAAACGTCTTGCCTTTCTGTTAAATGTTAGACTATTCTACATGCCTGTACGGAAAGTCACGTGGCAGTGGGCGTTATCTAGATGCACGTGGTTACATCACATTGCATTTATGGACATTAATTATATAATTGCTTCGAAACATTTTCAAAGTATAATAAACTATCGGTTTAATCTAAGATGAGTTATGCCGAATTAATTTTCTTGTCCAAAGTTGTTGTTTAGCATTCTTAATGATTTTTCGCTCTTGTATCCACACCTAAATAAAATAGTGATTTCTCTTGTCAGGTTCCCTATTTTTCTGATATGACAGACTGGTTTCTACATTTTTCATGTAGATTTCGTATTTTATTGTAATACCATTGTCTGTTTCTCGCTTCGCTGTATATTTAATATGCATATTTGATTTTTCGTAGAAAAGCATGATTCCATATTCTATTGAGATGCCCTAGATGCGGAAGCCGAATACTATAAATCAGCTTTGAGTCTCAATCAAACAGGAAATACGGATCAACACCAAGAAGGTATGAAACACGGGAAAGTGGTAATGGGACAGCCGTCCCCCAGATCAAAGTTTTTTGTATGAAATAGCACCAAGCATCTATGTATCCCTATTGTTCGATGGACCAAAGCTTTTTCATTCATAATGACACAATACATCCACGCATCCCATTGTTTGTAGGACCCGACACTAATTTAGTGTTTCGGCAATGTTTGTTAATTTTCAAAGGGATGGTTTATTATTGATGATAAAAATAATATTCTAGGTTTGCTCTCATCAGGGGTCCTCCTAAAATTCTTTTATTTGATTTTTGCAGAAGTGAGAATTTCTCCCAAGTTTTTATGTTTTCTATATGCTAATATAGGATTTTGTTGAAAGACTTGTCTACAAGTTTCATTGAACTGTAGTAAATCCCAGTATTTCAAAATGCTTTTCTTTATGTTTTAGCCGTGGATTAAACCTGGAGCTCATGATTAAAGGAATTTCCTTTTTATCATTTATTTTTTTTTTCTGTAAGAAATTGGATCTCTCCTTGCCAAGAACTGAAGAAATACTATTTTGTATTTCGCAGTCTTTGTAACCTCTGTTTTTTAACCTCTTTTTTAAAGTTGAAGATTATATTATGTAATACATCGGCAAACGAATACCGAAGCAAGAACAAGGAAAGGGGAAATCCTAAAATCATGAATCCAAAATCATGGCAATTCACAGCAATACGAACTGAGACAGTATGACAAAGACAAAACAAATAAACAAAATGAACTAGAACGCCACAAAACTAAAGCACTAGCAGTGTGAACCCCTATAAAAACTGAGGTATCATCAGGTGCTCCGGGTGGGTAAGCATGATCTGCTCCACATGTAACACCCGTCACACTGCCAGTGAAAAGTCCGGTTTTGTCACAATCGGTGTTAGTCCGGTAACAAACTCTGGATCTACCCAAAAATATCTGTTCTCATTTGTGAAACAGAAACATTGTAATGGTCTGTCAAATCGTGGTGACGACCGTAAAACTTCTGTAGTGACAATTGCAACAGTGACTGAACATAAAATCTTCTTCGTTGTTTGTATTTCTAATATGTCGTATTGTTTCACCTTTGATGAACCCTGAGAATACATGTTTACTATGGCAGCTATTGCGCTGGAGATACACGAATGAATTAGTGGGCTTGAAAAATGTTTTCAATTTGCCACCCTCCGCAAATCTGTTTCCTTTGTAGATGTGTATGTCTAAGAAATCGGTGTTTGATTTTGATATATTAAATGTGAATTTAACGAACTGGTGAAAACTGTTAGCTAGATTGAAAAATTGTTTGACTTCGCTTTCATTGCTATGGAATATCATAAATCCGTCATCTCTATATCTACCAGAATAATATATTTTGTGTTTTAGCGGGAATCTATTAATAATCTCTTCAAGAATGTCAAAAATTAGAATATCGCAGACTTCTGGAGAGGGAACACTGCCGATGGCCGTTCCGATTTTTTGTTTCTATAGTTTCCCGTTGAATTCGAAAACATTGTTTTCGAGAATGCATTTTAATAAATGAACAATGTCTTTTGTTGGTGGACTTATTAAGTCGTATTGGTTTTTGTCAAATTGAGAATACGCTTTCTCTACGGCATGTAAAATTTCTTCAATCGGACAGTTTGTAAATATGTTTGTAATGGCATAAGTGACTAATAAACAATCATTCTGTGGTAGATAGACAGTAATATTCAATTCCATGAGATTTTGTTGTAAGTCGGCATAATTGAAGGACATATCCTACTTAACCGAAATCTGTAATAAAAACTATGGGTCACCATGCTTGCTTTTTCAAGAATTGAGATCAAAGTTTGCTCATTTTTAGCCATTTTTTCACCTAAATTTACAAAGAATGCACGGGGAAAATATGGAAAGATAATCTTTAGCTTAATAGAAATGAACTTTTTATCCATGAGAATTTGATGTATTTTTGTGATAAGATAGTTTCTGATGTAATTTATTGGTAACAATAAAAAAATGTATATGTCACCATGCTTTTAACGGAGATATTTTACAAAGATTCCGGATTAAAAATTATTTACGGGAAAAGGGAGTTAATTCGCGGCAAAGTAAACGAAAAATGACGTTTCACATCTGTCATTCAATTATGACGTCACAAAGGAAAAGCCGTCAAATTACTGTTCCGGCCCAAAAATCAAACATAGCCCGTATTCGACTCTTTATTTTTCTAATGCGCGATTGAATTGCGCAGCGCAACAGTGTCGATCTACCTTAAGGTATTCAATGATATTTATAAAAGCAGTTGTGTCTTTGATGTACGTGTTTTGTTGTGTAACAATCGGTACGAGGAAATGGTCAACATAATGACCTATATTTTGTAGAAAAGAGCCTGATTGTGAGACAATTGGGCGACCAGGTGGTTTTATATTTTCTATGTTTTATCCTGCGTCTATTATGCGATCTACTTTTGATTTGTCCAGTTTATGCACTTTGGGTAAAAAATATATCCGTCCTGGACGAATAGGTTTTTGTAAACCATCCCTTATGAATTTAACAGTTGTGTTGTCCAACGCACCATCAGACCACATGTTTGTGATGTCATTATTTAACTCTGTCTGTTATGGTTTTCGATTAGTTCATAATGTGGCGTGTTTAATTGTCGGTAACCCTCAGATAGATAATGATCTTTGTCCATTACTACGACATTGTCGTTCTTATCAGCCTTCTTGATAATTAATTTTTTGTTTCTTTTCAAGTTTTCTATATTTTGTCTTTCCCTTTTTGATATATTGTCTTGGAATTTTCTGACTGGCAAATAAGGTCAAACTTAAATAATTTTCTAAAGTGTGGCAACTAAAATTAGGTTCATATCCCGTTTTACTATAAAACGGATGAAGTTTATCGGAGTTTTCATGGAACAAAAATCGGCATCTCATTTTCCTGGCCAATTCGTTAAAATCTTTTAGTAATTCTATTTTAGAATTTTTATCTTTTGGATTTGGTATGAATTCTAAGCCCCTGGACAGTAATATGTAATCATGGTCGGTTAATTTAGATTTCGTTGCTTGGCTTTCAATACATTTTTAATAAGTTTGAACATCTGCATTGCAAATGAATTTCTAAATCGGTTTCTACACTTAGTAGATTTTTTTATTTCTACGGAATCGTCTATTGACGAGTGCCATGTTGTACGCTTTTTCAATCATAATGACACAATACATCCACGCATCCCATTGTTTGTAGGACCCGACACTAATTTAGTGTTCCGGCAATGTTAGTTAATTTTCAAAGGGATAGTTTATTATTGATGATAAAAAGAATATTCTAGGTTTGCTCTCATCAGGGGTCCTCCTAGAATTCTTTTATTTGATTTTTGCAGAAGTGAGAATTTCTCCCAAGTTTTTATGTTTTCTATATGCTAATATAGGCTTTTGTTGAAAGACTTGTCTACGAGTTTCATTGAACTGTAGTAAATCCCAGTATTTCAAAATGCTTTTCTTTATGTTTTAGCCGTGGATTAAACCTGGAGCCCGTGATTTGATTGAGACTCAAAGCTGATTTATAGTATTCGGCTTCTGCATCTAGGTCATCTAAATAGAATATGGAATCATGCATTTCTACGAAAAATCAAATATGCATATTAAATATACAGCGAAGCGAGAAAGAGACAATGGTATTACAATAAAATACAAAATCTACATGAAAAATGTAGAAACCAGTCTGTCATATCAACAAAATAGGGAACCCAACAAGAGAAATCACTATTTTATTTAGTTGTGGATACAAGAGCGAAAAATTATTAAGAATACTAAACAACAACTTTGGACAAGAAAATTAATTCGGCATAACTCTTCTTAAATTAAATTGATAGTTTATTATCCTTTGAAAATATTTCGAAGCGATTATATAATTAATGTCCATAAATAGAATTTGATGTAACCACGTGCATCTAGATAACGCCCACTGCCACGTGACTTTCCGTGCAGGCATGTAGAATAGTCTAACATTTAACAGAAAGGCAAGACGTTTCATTCGAAGATAGAATTCTACGTTACAGAAAAAATCTGCGCGGCTTCCGTAAAAATAGAGGAAAAATATTAAGAGCCAAGCGAAAGAGATAAAATCTATACCGAATGTCGATTGAAATCCGTTGAAATCATACCGAATAGCGAATTAGTAAACAGCGTCTAAGAAACAGCATATATATTATGTACGCTATCAAATAGATTTGTTTCACTAAAGACCGAATTTTCAACTCCGATAAAGAGACGATGCTCCGCTTAGAAAATTTGAAGAATTTTTCCAAATTGCGCACAATTTGAATTACCCGCAATCGAATTAATTTAAAATCAAAATAGTTGTTAAAGCAACTACGTTTTTGCAGTTTTCATCAAAGGAAAAACAGTACGATGTATTAGAAACACTAATAATATAAAAGACCGTAACGAAATATTCAACACGTTCAAGGTTAATTTCATTAATCGAGGCTACTTAGAATGTGAAATTAATCGTAGTATGTCTGATATATTAGTTCAAGACAGGTCAAATTTTCTTACGCAACGCCAATGTACAATTCATTAAAACAGATCTTTTGAAACATTGACATCTATCGCAATTAGATGATAGAGATTTTGACAAGAAAAATCTATCATTCCGTATATAAAAGGACAACGATATTTATCCGAATTTTTGACTTCAGTAAAAATCAAATCATAAAGACATATTTTTTAAAAGTTACCTAGGGGACCCCTGATGAGAGCAGACCTTGATTAACTTTTAATTCCGACTACAAAGACGAATATAACCATCCCTAGAAATTGTTACAAAGCTGCCGAAACACTATAAATTAGTGTAGGGTCCATCGAACAATAGGGATACGTGGATGCTTGGTGCTATTTTATACAAAAAATCTAAAATCCTGAAGCTTAAACACAACTTTACTGGAATGGTGTATTACAATAACTGTTCATTTTGGTTCGATCAGATAAAAAACATGGTCGCCAAATTGGAACCTAGATTAATATTGAACCCTTTGGGAAAAACATAATTTTCATCATTGCTTTAAAACTGTTTAAGCAAGTTTACAAATAGAATGAAGTGGAATGATGTATGAAAGGTTATTTACGAAGATTGTTCATTTTGTTTCCATTGGACCATAAACATGGCTGCCAGCCCTAGATTAACATTTGACCCAATGAGAAAAACATATATAGTCATTACCTGCTATTAACCATTTCGTCAGGTGAGCGATACAGGCTAAATCTCTAATTGTGAAAAATCAAATCTAAGCACCATGCTCACCACTGCTATATGTACACTTGATCTGTAAAGTAAAACAACACTGTAGATTTGGTCCGGATAAATGGGTACCCTGATGGCAGATACTTGAAGTAAAAATGACCTCGTTCAACAACTGATATTTTTGCAATGAACTTCGTTATTTTTTCTTTTTGAACCGTTGAACCGATGCCACTGCTGGTGGACCAGAGGTCCCCGAGGGTATTCACAAGCCCAATAAATAGTCAGACTTGTCTGACATGAAAATTTCACCTTGCGTTTTATATAAATTTACAGTTTTTCTAAAAATTCTAACCCCTTAAAAATACTGAGGCTTCATTCCATGTATGGCACTCGGTAGATGTCCTTGGTACTGGATTTGGCTTTCTATTTCGATATTTTTGGAAATGAGTACTACTTTTGGATTATGGTTTCCATATTATTTGATTTTAATGCTGCTGATGGGAGGTTACTCCTGAAAACACGTGTACAGCGTATCGACATTTACTGTTTTTATGCAACTTGGGTATTTTTTGTATTATCAAAAAGATAATCAAAGTAACATGCACATTTTTCCAAATATTAATATAAGAAAGATAACAGGAAACACCTACAATGGCCATAAACCACGTTTTTTGTAGAGACAAAAAATGCCGTCTTTTCATGCAACAATTGCCGTTTGACTGAAACAACGGCAGTAGAATACCGAAGGAACAAGGGAAGCGATGCCTACAAAAATCGAAGTCCAAAGACATGGCAAAAACGGTAACAGATAAAACAAAGACAAAACAAGGACGTGAGACAGCTACAATGCACGGAAATAAAAAGATAACATTAAGAACTAAGGCACTCATAGTGTGAACTCCCATGAAAACCGGGAGTGACATCAGGTGCTCCGGAAGGGTAAGCATGTCCTGCTCCGCTAGCGGCACCCGTCACACTATCAGTGAGTCAATCCGGGGTTGAGTCAAATCCGGTTATGTCAAATCCGTGAAGACGTGAAATCTAGCTAAAAATGTCCGTTTTTATTTGGGACACGGACACGTCATATCTGTCAATGATGTCATGGTGACGGCCATAGAATTTCTGAAGGGATGAAAGTAACAAAGGCTGAACAAATCCCTGACTAAGCAGCTTTTGGGACAGTGTTTTTGCTCTAACTAAAAAGTCACTGTATAAACTGCATGCCCGACAGTAACGAATCAACTGTGAAATGTACACTCCATAGGCTGGAGAGGTAGGTATATTGCTGCTCAGAAATGGAAAGTTCACAATTGGGAAGTTAAAATCATCACGTTTGTCATACAGCTTAGATTTCAAACGTCCATTTTCGTCAATGTAAATTAAAAGATCTAAATACGAAGCTGAGGTAGGTGTATCGGTAGTCTCTTTAATTTCAAGCTCATTGGGATAGATCTGGTGTAAATATTCCTTGAATTTTGGATTATTAAGAGAAAGTACATCGTCTATGTAGCGGAAGCTGAAATTAAAGGACTGGGCTAAATGTTTTTGTTTTTTCTGTGTAAGCCCTTGTAAAAACTTCGCTTCATACGAAAAAAGGAAGAGATCAGCTAAAAGTGGCGCCCAGTTAGTTCCCATGGGAATCCCGATTGTCTGTTGAAAAACACGGCTCCAAATTCGACGAAAATATTATCTATTAAAAATTCCAACATCTTGATTACGTCATTCTCACTGTACTTCTTGTTTGACTCAGTGTGGTTCTTTACAAAATATGTTTTGTCTTTCCCTACTGCTAAATAAGTGTATCTGCGTTCTCCGTTTTTAGTGCAGAAACATTGATGTATCAAATCCGAAATTACTGTTTGTAATTTATTGTGTGGCAGGGTAGTATAAAGATAATACAGTTAATACAAAACAGCCCAGTGTGAATGATACCTTTGTTGCTCCAAAGATGTAACGGGAACGAGTGTGGAATGATGGTGTGTAAACTGATCTTGAGTCGGACCCTTTTATGTCTTTTTTTTTAATCGTTTGTCATCTGAAGAACTAGACTTCTGACCAAACAATTAAGGTACAGATCCTGATTGCCCATTTTCTGTCTTTTAAGATATGTTTGTAAAAGTGAGGTTTTCATTATGCGGTTGAAACTTATTCTTTGCAAATGACCATAATTATTCATTCTTCTTAAATATTTTACATTATCATATCCTTTGGAAGAAGTTTTATATGTCGCGAAATAGCTTTTTATAAATCTTAACATAAATATGTTTGAAAAGTCAGGCTTTTTTCATGCGATTGAACATATTGTTTACAAATGACCAATAATATTAATTTTTCTAAAATATTTTACATTATCATATCCTTTCGAAGAAGTTTTATATGTCGCAATATAACTTGTTATGAATCTTAGCATAAAAGTCAGCTTTTCAGTATGTGGTTTAAACTTATTCCTTAATTTACCAAACTTATCATTTTTCTAAAATATATTACATTATTATTTCCTTTCGAAGAAGTTTTATATCTTGCAATAAAGCTTTTTATGATTCTTAACATACATATGTTTGAAAAGTGAGGTTTCCATTATGCAGTTGAAACTTATTCTTTACTAATGACCAACATTATTCATTTTTCTAAAATATTTTACATTATCATATCCTTTTGAAGAAGTTTAATATGTCACGATGTAACTTTTTTTTAAATCTTCACACAAATATCTTTGAAAAGTCAGGCTTTTTTCATGCGGTTGAACATATTCTTTACAAATGACCAAAAATATTCATTTTTCTAAAATATTTTACATCATTATGTCCTTTATATGTCACGATATAGCTTTTTATGAATGTTAACATAAATAGGTTTGAAAGGTGAGGTTTTCATTATGCCGTTGAAACTTATTCTTTTCAAATGACCAAAATTATTCATTTTTCTGAAATATTTTAACTTACCATATCCTTTCGAGGAAGTTATAACTTTTTATAAATCTTAACATAAATATGTTTGAAAAGTCAGGTTTTCATTATGCAGTTGAAACTTATTGTTGACAAATGACCAAAATAATTCATTTTTAAGAATATTTTACTTTATCATATCCTTTTGAAGAAGTTTAATATGTCACGATGTAACTTTTTTTTTGAAATCTCCACATAAATATGTTTGAAAAGTCAAGCTTTTTTCATGCGGTTGAACATATTCTTTACAAATGACCAAAAATATTCATTTTTCTTAAATATTTTACATTATCATATCCTTTCGAAGAAGTTTTATATGTCGCGATATAGCTTTTTATGAATCTTAATTTATAAATCTTAACATAAATATGTTTGAAAAGTCAGGTTTTCATTATGCGGTTGAAACTTATTGTTTACAAATGACCAAAATAATTTATTTTAAAGAATATTTTACTTAATCATATCCTTTTGAAGAAGTTCAATATGTGACGATGTAACTTTTTTTTAAATCTCCACATAAATATGTTTGAAAAGTCAGGTTTTTTTTTCATGCGGTTGAACATATTCTTTACAAATGACCAAAAATATTCATTTTTCTTAAATATTTTACATTATCATATCCTTTCGAAGAAGTTTTATATGTCGCGATATAGCTTTTTATGAATCTTAATTTATCAATCTTAACATAAATATGTTTGAAAAGTCAGGTTTTCATTATGCGTTTGAAACTTATTGTTTCCAAATGACCAAAATAATTCATTTTTAAGAATATTTTACTTTATCATATCCTTTTGAAGAAGTTTAATATGTCACGATGTAACTTTTTTTTTAAATCTCCACATAAATATGTTTGAAAAGTCAGGCTTTTTTCATGCGGTTGAACATAATTATTCTTTACAAATGACCAAAAATATTCATTTTTCTAAAATATTTTACATTATCATATCCTTTCGAAGAAGTTTTATATGTCGCGATATACCTTTTCATGAATCTTAACATAAATATGATTGAAAAGTCAGGTTTTCATTATGCGGTCGAAACTTATTCTTTTCAAATGACCAAAATTATTCATTTTTCTGGAATATTTTACATTATCATATCCTTTTGAAGAAGTTTTATATATTGCCATAAAGCTTTTTATGATTCTTAACATAAATTCGTTTGAAAAGTGAGGTTTTTATATGCGGTTGAAACTTATTTTTTACTAATGACCAAAATTATTCATTTTTCAAAAATATTTTACATTATCATATCCTTTCGAAGAAGTTTTAAACAACGGCAGTAGAATACCGAAGGAACAAAGGGGTGAAATTCACAAAAATCGAAGTCCAAAGACAGGGCAAAAACGAGAACACAGAAAACAATGACGTTAGACACAAAAACAATGATGCCAGACAGACACACAGCACAGAACCAGAAACCACAACATTCAGAACAAAGGCACTCACAGTGTGAACTCCAGTGAAACTGAGAGTGACATCAGGTGCTCCGGAAGGGTAAGCATGTCCTGCTCTGTTAACAGCACCCGTCACACTGTGAGTGATTCAATCCGGGAAAATGTCAAAGTCGGTAGTCAAATCCGGGAAGACGTGAATCTAGCTGAAAATGTCCACTTTCATTTGGGATACTGACACGTCATATCTTTCAATGATGCTATGGTGACGGCCATAGAATTTCTTGAGGGATGAAATTAACAAAGGTTGAACAAATCCCTGACTAAGCAGCTTTTGGGACAGTGTTTTTGCTCTGTTCAAAAAATCACTGTACAAACTACAAGCTCGACAGTAACGAATCAACTGTTAAATGTACACTCCATAGGCTGGAGAGGTAGGTATATTGCTGCTCAGAAAATGTCGCGATATAGCTTTTTATGAATGTTAACATAAATAGGTTTGAAAGGTGAGGTTTTCATTATGCTGTTGAAGCATTTTCTTTACAATTGACCAAAATTATTTATTTTTCTAAAAACAATTTACATTATCATATCCTTTGGAAGAAGTTTAATATGTCACGATGTAACTTTTTTTTAAATCTTCACATAAATATGTTTGAAAAGTCAGGCTTTTTCATGCGGTTGAACGTATTCTTTACAAATGACCAAAAATATTCATTTTTCTAAAATATCTTACATTATCATATCCTTTTGAATAAGTTTTATATGTCGTGATATAGCTTCTTATGAATCTTAACATAAATATGATTGAAAAGTCAGGTTTTCATTATGCGGTTGAAACTAATTCTTTTCAAAGGACTAAAATTATTCATTTTCCTGGAATATTTAACATGATCATATCCTTTCGAGGAAATTTTATATGTTGCGTTAAAACTTTTTATGAATCTTAACATAAATATGTTTGAAAAGTCAGGTGTACATTATGCGGTTGAAACTTATTGTTTACAAATGACCAAAATATAATTCATTTTTAAGAATATTTTACTTGATCATATAGTTTCGAGGAAGTTTTATTAATCCCTATATAGCTTTTTATGAATCTTTGCATAAATAGTTTCGAAAAGTCAGGTTTTCATTATGTGGTTTAAACTAATTCTTTACAATTGACCAAAATAATTCATTTTCTAAAATTTATTGCATTATTATATCCTTTCGAAGAAGTTTTATATGTCGCGATATAGATTTTTCTGATTCTTAACATAGATGTTTGTAAAAGTGAGGTTTTCATGATGTGGTGGAACTTATATTCATTCCTAATGACCAAATTATTCATTTTCTAAAATATTTTACATTATCATATCCTTTCGAAGTAGTTTTATATGTCGCGATATAGCTTTTTATGAATCTTAACATAAATATGTTTGAAAAGTCAGGCTTTGATTATATTGTTGAAACTTCTTCTTCACAAATGACAAAAGTTATTCATTTTTCTGAGATATTTACATAAATATTCCTTTCGAAGAAGAATTATATGTCGTCATATAGCTTTTTATGAATCTTGACATAAATATTGTTTGAAAAGTGAGGTTTTCATTGTGCAGTTGAAAATAATTCTTTAAAATGGACCAAAATTATTCATTTTTCTAAAATGTTTTACATTATTATATCCTTTCAAAGAAGTTTTATATGTTGCATTATAGCTTTTTAGCTCGCCTGGGATAAAAGGCCATGTGAGCTTTTGCCATCACTTTGCGTCCGTCGTCTGTCGTCCGTCTGATAGTCAACATTTTCAAAAATCTTCTCCTCTGAAACTGATGGGCCAATTGTAACCAAACTTGGCCTGGATCATCACCAGGGTATGCAGTTTAAAAATTGTGTTCGATTAGTCCGTAGATCAAACAAGATGGTCGCTGTTACTAAAAATAGAACATGAGATAAATTGTTGTTTTTGCAAATAACTCAAAAAGCGTTATAGATTTCAAAAATCTGACAAAGTGAAAATAGTCAACATGGCAAGACCTACCTGCCCTGCAATTTTGAAGAAAATCCAAAAACCCGTCTTCGAGTTATTGCCCTTTTTCCGTAAAATTTTAAAAATTTTAACTTTATTAATTTTTTCTCAGAAAAACTATCAGCGATGGAAGTCAACTTGAAATTGCAAAAAAAATGTTCAGCATGTCAAGATCTACCCACCCTGAAGTTTTGAAGATAATCCAAAAACCCTTGTAACATTATTAAATTTCTTATATAATTTATTAGACTTTTGTTTAACAGTCCAAAAATAATAATATTCATATTCAGTGGCAATTCTATCCCTGTTTTTGTTCTAACCCATTGATTTAAATTCTCCCATAAGTCAACAACTTTTGGACAAGACCAAAATGTATGTTCAACTGTTTCTATTTCATCTTTACAGAAGTCACATTTGTTACTTTGTTTTACATTTATTTTATTTAAAAACTCATTAGTTCCTACAATTCTATGTGTTATTCTATATTGTAGCCATTGTAATTTGGAATTCTTTATGGTAATAAAAGATAGTTTATAATTTTTTTTCCATTCAAGGTTACAATTATTCATAATTCTAGACCATTTCTCTTCCGAGCTTGGTCTAGCATCGTTTTTCTTTAAAATTTTATACACATCGTTGGAGCCCTTCGTTGACTTAAGAAATATTCTAATACTATATGGCAAAATTGGTCCAATACTTTTTTCAATTTTCACAATCAAATTGCATTTTTTACATATTTTTATGCCCCCGTGAATCGAAGATTCAGGGGGCATATAGTTTTTGGTCTGTCTGTCTGTTTGTCTGTTTGTCTGATTGTCCACAAAAAACATTAACATTGAGCATATCTTTTGAATGGTAAGTGATAGGGCTCTCATATTTTGCATGTGTATTCCTCGTGGCAAGACCTTTCAAACGATACCAAAATTTTGGACATGGTGACCTTGACCTTGACATGTGATGGACTTTTTGAAAAAAATAATAAACTTTAACATTGGGTATATCTTTTGAATGGTAAGTGATATGGCTTTCATATTTTGCATGTGCATTACTTGTGGCAAGACCTTTTGATTGGTATCAGAATAGTTGACCTTGTGACCTTGACCTTGGCCAGTGAACAACTGCATAAAAACTTTAACATTGAGCATATCTTTTGAATGGTAAGTGATAGGGCTCTCATATTTTGCATGTGTATTCCTTGTAGCAAGACCTTTCAGAAGATATCAAAATTTTGGACCTGGTGACCTTGACTTTGACATGTGATGGACTTTTTGAAAAAAATGATAAACTTTAACATTGGGTATATCTTTTGAATAGTAAGTGATATGGCTTTCATATTTTGTATGTGCATTCCTTGTGGCAAGACCTTTTAATTGGTACCAGAATAGTTGACCTTGTGACCTTGACCTTGTCCTGTGAACAACTGCATAAAAACTTTAACATTGAGCATATCTTTTGAATGGTAAGTGATAGGGCTTTCATAGTTTGCATGTGTATTCCTTGTGAAGAGACCTTCGGTATTCTACTGCCGTTGTTTGGTACCAGAATATTTTACCTCGTGACCTTGACCTTGGCATGTGACTGTCCGATAAAATTTCACCAGAAAAATGAAATTATATTCTGTTTTATTTGATAAATATATAGAAATTAAACTTATTTATGTGAAATGTTTCTTGATATCTATAGATTTTATTTTTTGTTAAAAAGATTTTTTAAATTATTCAGCATATTTTCTTCATTTATTCACTTTTATTTTACAGGTATTTACATATGTATTATATATATTTCAATGATGAGGGATGTTACTAAAGATATCTATTATTTCATTTCTTCTCTTCTGTGTATTCCTCCACTTTTGGGGAACCAGTATTGATGATCCCTGGTGTAATCAAAGTACCGATAACACTGATAGACAGAAAACAATGAGTTGACTATAAATGTTCCAAAAAAAGTGGGGGGGGGGTTGTTTTCTTAATAATGCTTGGATAATGATAAGAGGGTTCATTTGGGTGACTTCTGTGTTTGAATCCAATTGCAATCATCATTTGATTTTATCAAACTTTTCAGTTGATACCAGAATTTATTTCTACAAATTATTTTGTCAGAAGGATATTTATTGTTCAAAGTTGCTAAATGTTTCTTTTTACTTCTACACGGGGGCATAAGTGTTTCACAAAACACATCTTGTAATGATATCAAAAATGTCTGGTAAGTTATCGAAATACAGGTCAATATCTAGAATGCTATATACTCTGGAAATGTTCACTATTCCAACAAAACTGCAATTGATATCAACCAAAGACTTCCTAAAACGTAAATCTTGTTAAACCATACTAATTACTCGACTATTAGTACATGCGTTATAACAAAAATATCCATGCATGCTCATTTTTGAAGGCCTCATGGTGACTTAAAGACGAAGAACAACAATAAAAGCGTTGTTCCTTTGCTTGTTTTTTACTATGTATTTGTAGAGACTTTGTCTCGTGTGCATTTACTCCATATCCTTTTATTCACCATGTACCTAAATGGAAGGGCAGGTTTGGCTAGCCATAAAACCAGTTTAACAAACTATTTCTTTTTGAATCAGGACCACTGTGGTTGACAATGTTTCGGTGGGTTTGTACCTGCTTTTTTTTTCATGCCCTTTATTAATTTCTGTTCTGGACAACTCTATTCGGTAACCTCATTTAATGAAGGCAAATGCCTTTTATAACTGGTGGCGTTTTTTATGCAGTTAATATACCGGACGAAACACTCTAAAAACATTTTAATCCCATTGTGATATATTTTGTTAATTTGTTTGCTATTGGAACGATTTTCACTTGTTTCTTGTATTGACATCACATATTTATTATTCCGAGTGGATAATCACGCAATGCTTAGATGTGTAGCTATTTATATTCTCACTGTCAAATATGTTATGAGTCCAAGGCCTCTAACCGGCACGCTTTTCATGTAGTCTTATCATTCAACGTACAATTTGATAACAATAGTCACTGACCGCTTTTTTAAATTTCTGTACTTCCATGTTTTGGATAAATTTCCAATTAATATTGATCCAGTTTGTTTAAGGTGTGTGGCAAAAGGAGCAACTTATTCTTCAGTTTGAATAGATTAAACCTATTTTTGTTACGTAGGTATTGCAGTTGCTCTGTCATTAAAGGGATAATAACAACAAAATTACCGGACAGCGTTGATAAGGGCCGAAGTCCATGGCACAAAAAGACAAATCAGGTGGATTGTCGACTGACTCATAGTGGATAACTATGATCTGAGTTTTTCTAATTGGCATGCTACACTTGCCCTCTTAACATATGTAGTTGTTACATTTTGTATATCCATTGGTTGACACTTTACAGTTTGCTGTTGGATGACTGTCTTGTTGTAAATTTACTTGTATTTCGATATAACACAATAATCAGGATGGCTCTTTAAAATTATATTCAACTTTTGTCATTTTTTTTCACTGCATGAACGTATGTTGTAAAATGGACAAAGGCATTTATATCATATGCCAGGTGTATTCTGTGGAAAAATCAAAGTTGTATGACTTTTTATAAAGGAAAACAAATACAGCTTAATATTAATATAACTCAACAGGAATCGAGCGAATTTGTTTAAAACCAAAGTAAGATTATGCGTGAATTTAACTAGCATTTACAGTAAATTCGTTATATTCTTATTTAGATACCTAAGGCAATCTTTGTGGCACTGGTATATTGTGGGAATGCTACTACACTGTTTAGATTAAAATGGACTTCCTGGATTGCACACTGCTCATTTCAAGCAGTAAAGTGCTAAGAGTTTTTTGTTTTGTTAGATGTGATGGTTATTTTATCAGTGCTTCTGGCCTATTTTACAACAATCTTATGTTGTTAGACACACTTAAGATGTTTTCAAAAAACGGTGGTTATGATAGTTAATTGAATAGTTATGTGTAAATTCCGCTATGACAATATCTCCTCCAATTTGACCCGTCTGTCAACGGCCAATGAGTCTTTTGTTTATTTAAACATTTCTAATGGCGATATTTTAAAGACTGTTAGATGCGTACCTAAAATAGTTGTGATTTCTTATGTTGACATTAGTCTTCTGTCAAAACATTTGAATTTTTTTTTGCAGATATCACTACCTACGAAACATGCTTGAACAATATAATTTACATTTTTTTTTCGTCGTCTTAAAGCATTTTTGCACGTGATGATAGGATGAAATACTTTCTCGTTTTAAAATGTAAACCAAAATCAACAAACTTGATAACATAGAAGATCTATTTTAGTAGCATACTGTTGTCCCAAAGAAGACATTTCTAGTTTTTTGTTCGGTGTTTTCACGCAAATTATTGGGAACTCTATAACACATTACAAGGACAGCAACAGTGCCATCGGTATTTATTTTAATTTAGTGATATACGGCGAGTATATTACTGCCCCTATTCAGTGACGTTATTTTGTAACAAAATTCAATGTCTATTTTGAAATAAGAGATACTTTTTTTAGATTTACAGCATTAGCTTTCAATGTCGATGCCCTTCAGTTTTCAATGGAGAGCAATATACCCTTAGATGGGCGACTGGCGACTATCTATATGTACAAAAAATGCCCCGTTTTTGCTGGTTTGCTTAATTCCTTGAGAGGAAAATGTTCAAAGATATAAAAAGTCAATGGCCCAATTCATGACCATTCATTTTCGATATCTATGATAACAGATAATAAACAAAAATAAACTAAATTTACAGTAATGTCGGTTTTGTGTTATCACGCTTGTTCTCATCATAAAACTTGCTAGGACGCTATTATTAAGTTACAATTTATAAGGCATGGATGTAGCGTTGCTCGACATCTAGCAATGAATTCATCTCAAACCGGTGATAGGGGCCGTCTTGAACTTACTATGAGGTATGAGTAAAGCTCATTGTTGAAGGCCTCATGGTGACTTCATGATGAAGAACAACAATAAAGCGTTGTTCCATTGCTTAGGTTTGGCATTTATTTGTAGAGAATATGTCTCATTTGCATTTACTCCATATCCCTTCATTGTTAATTTTACACTGGAGTTTGTCTATCCTGCAGTGAGGAGTCCGTAAAAAGATTTCCCGTGAGAGAGATGTATGCTTTATATACATTTCAGTTCTTGAGAGAATTTCTCATATGGATGCACTATAAAACATTCAAATTTTGGCTTTTTTATTTTATGTAATTTCAAACTCTTATTCTGACCACATGTTTATTGTGCCCACATCTCGTGATTTTATTATGCCAAGTTTTCTTACTATTGGCTCGATGAGTGCTCTGTGGTTGTTTAAATGTGATCTTCTTCCATTAGTCTTTTTGTCGGGCAACGGATGACAGCGATTGTAAGAACACTTTGCCCGCATCCATGGGTAAGGTCACATGGATGTAGCGTTGTTCGGCCTTTAAGCAATGAATTCCGCCCAAATCGGTGCTAGGGGCCATCTTGAACTTACTATGAGGTATGAGTAAAGCTCATTATTGAAGGCCTCATGGTTACTTCAAGATGAAGAACAATAATAAAAGCGTTGTTTCATTGCTTAGTTTTGCCATGTATTTGTAGAGACTTTGTCTCATTTGCATTTACTACATATTCCTTCATTGTTAATCGGAATCATGAAGACAGTTGGATATAGTGTAATAAATTGACTTCATCCTCTACTGCAGATATACTTAAGCTGTTGTTTACAGCCCTGGAGTCTGTTTTATATCAGATTAGTCAACAGACTTTACGTCCAACCCATGAATCGGAAATTTACAGAGTATCTTTCGTTTTCATTTACCATCCCCACAACATAGCCATTCGCAACATCCTTTCAAATCATTTTAAGATCTTGCCACAAAAACAGATTGATGATGGATGAAGATAACAGTTATCTCCCTTACATTACTGGGTACCTAAGCTTCAAAACAACCCCTACAAACAGAGATTCAGGATCAGCCAGATGCTCTCAGAGCAGATGCACCACTAAGCCCCTATCCAAACGTCTTACCACTTTATTGACTGCAGTTAGAGATGGTCTGAAAAGTTACTGCGAAAAAGCCTTTTCTACAAGCGGCGTGAATCAGATGTGGATTCTTAAAAAACTCTAAAGATCTCCTTGAACAGCTCTCCACAAACAGTCTCGCATACTGCAATAGCATTCAAGCGATTGATTTCTCTACCCTTTATACAACCCTCCCACATAATAAACTTAAAACAGTAATTTCCAAACTAATACATTTATGTTTCTGTACCAAAAACGGAGAACGCAGGTATTCTTATTTGGTAATAGGAAAAGATAAAACATATTTTGTTAAGAACAATACGGAGTCAAACAAAATATACAGTGAAAATGACGTGATAAAGATGCTTGAATTTTTGATCGACAACATTTTTGTTGAATGTGGAGGTCGCGTTTTTCAGCAAACAATAAGGATTCCTATGGGAACAAATTGTGCGCCACTTTTAGCTAACCATTTCCTTTATTCGTATGAAGTTTTTACAAAGGCTAATACAATAGAAACAAAAACAACTGGCCCATACTTTTAATTTCAGTTTCAGATATATAGACGTTTAACTTTTCTTAGTTACCCAAGATTTAAAGAATATTTTCATTGGATCTACCCCAGTGAACTTGAAATTAAAGAGACAACGATACACCCAAATCTGCTTCATACCTCGACCTTTTGTTATACATTGACGAACATGGACGTCTGAAATCTAGGTTTCATTACAGAGGGTCCTCATGGGGGTCTTAGGAATCAAATAATCATTGAATTTTTGCTTTGTTAATCAAATAATCGGTAAATTTTTATCTTTGTAATCAATAAATTTTTGGCTCAGTAATCATAAAGTGTATAAAAATGCAAGCTAATAATCAAATAATCGTTAGATAAATGCCCTCGTAATCAAATAACCATTTAAAAATGCCCTGATAATCAGGTAATCAAGAACCCCATGACGGGCCTCATTACAAATGTGATGATTTTGACTTCCCGATGGTGAATTTTCCCTTTCTCAGCAGCAATATGCCTACCTTCCCAGCATATTGAGTGTATATTTCACAATTAATTCGTTACTGTAAAGCTTGTAGTTATACAGTGACTTTGTGGAAAGAGCAAAAACACTGTCACAAAACTGCTTAGTCAGGGCTATGTTCAGCCATTTTTACTTTCGTCTCTACAGCAATTCTATGGCCGTCACCGCGACATCATAGATAGATATGAAATGTCAGTGTTACAACTGACATTTTCAGCTAAATTCACGTTTTCCTGGATTTGACATTACCGATTCTGACTTTACCCTGGATTGACCCACTGACAGAGCAGGACATGCTTATCCTTCCCGAGCACCCGATGTCACTCTTTTTGAGAGTTCACACTGTTAGTGCTTTAGTTTTTATTGCTGTATTTGTAGTGTTTGCGTTTTGTGGTTGTGTAGCGTCTAAATGGTCTTCTGGTGTTCTTACTTTTGCCTTGTCTCTGGACTTTGATTTATGTAATCTTGTTCTTTGTTCTTTCGGTATTCTACTGTCGTTGTTTCCTGCTTTAACATTTCGTCGGTTGTAACATTATATCTCATATAGTACGTACTGATAACATGGTCACTTAGGTTTTTAACAGATCAGTTTGTGTTCTTTCGAAACAAACGATATCCAAGGCCCTGCTTGTATACCACTTCTACACGTAGGTTGATGTATTCTATGACAAGTGTAAAAGGGTATATATTAAGGAATGCATTCGCCAATTTGTATATAATTTGTTTTCTGGTACACATCTGCACCGTCCTGAATAATACGTATTGTCAACCCGGTTTCAATTTCCCCAAGCAGCGACAGTTTTGGTCAAAGTGGAGGGAGGATCGAAAAAAAGTTGTAATTAAACGATGGATCAAAGTATTATATTAAAGCTATGTACAGGTACTTTGATATCGAGGAGTTTACAACTTAAAAAAGGTTTTGACCCTGTATTAATGTGATAATAAAGTGAGACTGGTAGAAATATAACAATTAGCATGTAATGACAGTGTCAGGTTTTTTTTTTAAATACTGAAGCAATTATTAGCTAGGCTATGGAATAGCCTAGCTATATTGATAGTTTTTGGGGTGAAGTGAGGAGTACGCTTGCGCAGTGAGGAGAACGCATGCGCAGAAGACTATTGACCAATTTCAGATTCTCGAAAATCAAAATGGCCTCCAGTTTCGTTCTGATAAAACGGGGCGGGGTTTACTTTTTCTGTTTTCTTGTGGAAGTTGAAAAGTATTATAAAGGTCTATAAACATTTACTATAGGTGGTACTGGGATGAGGTTAGTAGAGGATGATGGGATGGGTATTGCAATATCGCTTAGCCAGATGTATAACTAGAAAACACAAGGGGACTTTATAAACATAAGTGGATGATATAAATCGGATAATGGTTTTTATGAAATAAAAACGATACGCTTGGCTATGGAATAGCCTTGGATAGAAAATTGCGTGTTTGATTGACAAGGGTGTGGTGGCTCATGATGTATTTGTATACTCAAATCAATACTTGAAGTAGGCCTTTCTCGGTACTTCTTTGTAATTTCTTCTGTTGGTCTGCACATGTGATAAAACAGTCACTGATTCGATCAAACCTCTAATTTTATGCCAACAGCAACTCAGAGTAGTTTTGTGCTTTTGTTTTTGTTTTTGTTCGTGGATTCTCCTAAGGTAGCTCTTTATTCTTCCGCAAAAAAACGCAATTCTATCTCTTTCCACCTTTCGTTCTCCATTGCCTAAGTATATCCACAAACTACAATCACGCTTTGTTAAACACTATTGAAAAGTCTTTTATAGTATTTGTATATTATTGATTATTGCACAATACCTCATCTTATTTATTACTGTGACTTCTGGTTTTAAATATATACATTACTGTTCTTATTCTTTTTATTATATCTATATTTATAAATCTGGCTAAGCGATATTGCAATACCAATCCCATCATCCTCTACAAACCTGTTCCCAGTACCACCTTAGTAAATATTATAATACTTTTCAACTTCCACAAGGTAACAGAAAAATTAAACCCCGCCCGTTTTATCAGGACGAAACTGGACGCCATTTTGATTTTCGAGAATCTGAAATTCCTATTGGTCAGTAGTCTTCTGAGCATGCGTTCTCCTCACTGCGCGAGCGTACTCCTCACTCCACCCCAAGAACTATCTATATAGCTAGGCTATTCCATAGCCTAGCTAAATATAGATATGATAAAAAGAATAAGAACAGTAATGTATAAATTTAAAACCAGAAGTTTATAAATAAAGATGAAGGATAATGCAATAATCAATAATATACAAATACTATAAAAGACTTTTCAATTGTGTTAAACAAAGCGTGATTGTAGTTTGCGGATATACTTAGGCAATGGAGATCGAAAGGTGGAAAGAGATAGAGTTTTTTGCAAAAGAATAAAGAGCTACCCTAGGAGAATGCAAGAACAAAACAAAAAACAAAAACAAAAGCACGAAACTACTTTGAGTTGCTGTTGGCATAAATCAGAGGTTTGATCGAATCAGTAACTGTTTTATCACATGTGCAGACCAACAGAAGAAATTACAAAGAAGTACCGAGTACTTCAAGTATTGATTTGAGTATACAAATACATCATGAGCCACCACACCCTTGTCAATCAAACACGCAATTTTCTATCCAAGGCTATTCCATAGCCTAGCGTACCATTTTTATTTCATAAAAACCATTATCCGATTTATATCATCCACTTATGTTTATAAAGTCCCCTCGTGTTTTCTAGTTCTTCATCATATTTGTTGCTCCTTGACTTAATAAAGAATAAAAGCGTTTTTCCATTGCTTGATTTAACCATGTATTTTTAGAGACTGTCTCATAAAAACAAAGGATAACAGTCAACCCCTACAATTGGGAAAATAACAATCACAGGCCATAGGATCTGTAAGTCTCGTCATATGACACCGAGAAATCACAATAAAATTGAAATTTGAAAGCGTTTCCCACAAAAACATGACGTTGCAGCCAAGTTTTTTGCTTGAAACGTCATTTTTGTCTGTTAAATTGCAACTTCCGGGTACAAACTATGGACCCGGAAGTTCCAAAATTGAACGAGACTTACATACCATATACACAAGGGAATTGATTTTGAAAAACATAAATGAAGTGCAAAAGACAGACGTAAACACCGATAGAAACCCGGGATAGCCGGAATTGGAACCGGCACCAGCAAAAGCTAGCAGTAGAATTAAATCTGTTCATAGGTAACCAAACCTACCTTTTCTCTATCCCGTTTCCTATGGTATAATAAACATACAAATAAAACACAAAACAGGTAAACTACTACCTCTAAGACTTCTATTTTAAAATACAAGAGCGGGACATTTAGTTGGACCCTTCCGGGAGCACCTGATGTCACTCTCAGTTTCATGGGATATTTCTGTGCTTTGTAGCTGACTAGCGTTATTGTTTTCTGTGATCTAATTTTTGCCGTGTCTTTGGACTTTTTGTGGATACCACTCCTTTGTTCCTTCAGTATTCTACTGTCGTTGTTTTTTAAAAAGATGGGTCAATGAGTGCTCCCCGATTAACTGCTGGCTAGCTCAAAAGATCATAGTGTTCTAATAAAAAACTGTCGCACTACGGAAGAAAAATCATACCATTAACTTCCTGAAGGGATTGCATGCGGCAATTCCGACAACGTATGCCCTTTCAGTGCATATATTATCAAAACATTGGAAATCCAGAAATATANGATCGACAACATTTTTGTTGAATGTGGAGGTCGCGTTTTTCAGCAAACAATAAGGATTCCTATGGGAACAAATTGTGCGCCACTTTTAGCTAACCATTTCCTTTATTCGTATGAAGTTTTTACAAAGGCTAATACAATAGAAACAAAAACAACTGGCCCATACTTTTAATTTCAGTTTCAGATATATAGACGTTTAACTTTTCTTAGTTACCCAAGATTTAAAGAATATTTTCATTGGATCTACCCCAGTGAACTTGAAATTAAAGAGACAACGATACACCCAAATCTGCTTCATACCTCGACCTTTTGTTATACATTGACGAACATGGACGTCTGAAATCTAGGTTTAATTACAGAGGGTCCTCATGGGGGTCTTAGGAATCAAATAATCATTGAATTTTTGCCTTGGTAATCAAATAATCAGTAAATTTTTACCTTGGTAATCAATAAATTTTTGGCTCAGTTATCATAAAGTATATAAAAATGCAAGCTATTATCAAATAATCATTAAATAAATGCCCTCGTAATCAAATAACCATTAAAAAAAATGCCCTGATAATCAGGTAATCAAGAACCCCATGACGGGCCTCATTACAAATGTGATGATTTATTAATTCGTTACTGTAGAGCTTGTAGTTCATACAGTGACTTTGTGGAAAGAGCAAAAACACTGTCAGAAAACTGCTTAGTCAGGGCTATGTTCAGCCGTTTTTACTTTCGTCTCTGCAGCAATTCTATGGCCGTCACCGCGACATCATAGATAGATATGAAATGTCAGTGTTCCGCACTACGGAAGAAAAATCATACCCTTAACTTCCTGAAGGGATTGCATGCGGCAATTCCGACAACGTATGCCCTTTCAGTGCATATAATATCAAAACATTGGAAATCCAGAAATATAAAGATGTATAAAAGTTGATAGAGAACAATCTAAATATAAAACCAAAAGTGTAGTAAAAATCATAACTGTCAATAGATGAAATTGGTATTTTTATTGATTGTAATCTATCTAAAATAAACAATGAAGGGATATGGAGTAATTGCAAATGAGACAAAGTCTCCACAAATACATGGTAAAACCAAGCAATGGAATCTATCTTACACTTCAATTTAAGACTTCAAAAGTAATTTACACTAGAGTCCTGATCTGTTTTACACAGTATTTAATTACTAATTACTTACTCCTTTATAAAAGTAAGCGCACTGGTTAAATTTATGGATAAGTTTGTAGAAGAACAATTACTCGAGGTCGAAATGAAACAATGTTTGTAAGTATTTTTATGAAACTTAGTAACCCGGTACATAGTAGGTAGACTGATATCTTTGGTTGAACTTGGAGCATTTCTGTATCTTTGTAATGTTGATTTGTGTGTGTTTTTTTCCTCACAATTAATACGTACAAAAGCGCTTGAGTTGGCATTCGATATAGTATTTCTTATTAATGAAAGCAACGTTGTTTGTTCATTTTCGTATTCATTTACTCAATATCTTTTCATTGTTTATTTACCATATGACCAAGAAGGTTCAAAATCTATTCCCACCATTATGGCCAAACAGGTGCAAAAACGAAATAATAAGAAAAAATATAATTCCAGCCCGGATCTCACCAATTATATAAACATATAATCAGATGAACGAATCTTCAGAAACAGCGTGTTGTAAATGGCGGATCTACGTGGTATATCTTATGTTGTTGCGCCTAAAAATAAAATAATGAATTAGTTATGATTTTGAAATCAAATTATTAAATTATCAATAGCGACAAACATTTTGCTCTTTCATGACTTTGTTGTACAGCCTATGTTCAAAGCTGAAGTTCTGATTTGGCAACTTGTATGAGTATATACTCCATAAAAAAGAGAAACTTGCATGTTCCTACAGAGAATTAAAAAAATCTCAATTTTCAAAGTTGTTATACATCTGCGTTAAGACGTAGGAAGTTCCATAGCTGACAACAATTTACCACGTATTATCATAACCAATATTAAAGTATTCGTGATTTCAATCTTCCATAAGTTGCAACTGCGGAAAATAGTATAAAGTCTCCAATTGCAAAGAAAAAATAACAGGAAACGACAAGAACAAATATGTTAATTTATGAAGAGTTTTTCAGCATTGATTTTTTTTTTTTTATGGAACGCTTAGTTTCAATATTTTTGAAGAGTCCATCATTTAAAGCTTTAATATCTAAAGATATTACAAGTCTCCGTATAAAAAAAACGCAAATAATGATAGACTGGAAGTGATTCTACACGTAACGGATCCGAGATTTCAAATTGTTTCTCAGTGTTATTACTCGAATTATTTAAACTCGATCGGGAGGAGCTTACTTGTTAGGGTATCTACAAATCTACAATATGAAGAACTACAGACCACTTGCAATCAACTGTGAAATTTAGTTCCTCGGTACTTTGGTTCTTCGATCTACATCTTTGTACTTTTGAACCAAACTTGCACGAATTGTTTAGTACACTCCAACAGTGTGAATATACTCAAGCATGAGTCCTGCACTTACAGAAGATGATGATGAAA
The DNA here is from genome assembly GCA_002080025.1 of Modiolus philippinarum. NCBI lineage: Eukaryota > Metazoa > Mollusca > Bivalvia > Mytilida > Modiolidae > Modiolus > Modiolus philippinarum. Next base: position 82,550 of record MJUU01011729.1, read on the forward strand.
GGTATATATATTGTAGATGTGTACCATGCATTGCATTTCGTTTCTTAATTCTTTTTTTTTCAAATTTCCATGTATCACTGGTCTTTGTTAATTTAGCTGATGTGAGTCTTGGTGCTATGCCTCCATTATCCCAAACCTCTTCTAGCCCTCTTGATACTTTTAAACCACACGTGCAGTAATTCTTCAGTTGTTTATGTTCCAGCGGTGCACGTTGGGTTTTGTTTTAGGTTATTTGTTCATTTTATCCAGATTTCCGTCATGAAATTGTCTCATCAGAGACTTAGGGTACGCCTTCATTATCGGAAACTCGTCCTTAATGGCTTATAATATTTCCGCCAGACTTTCAGGAGGACTTCACTATATTTTGTAAATGTGAAACATTCATTTTGTTTTTCTTCCTTTCCTTTTTATTATATTTTTCCAGTTTGAAATCTTTCATGGGAAGACTTTGTTATTTAATTTAAGGCTTAGGGTTAAGTAAAGGTCAGAAAACTGTTTCTAGTACAATGTAATTGAGTTGCATATGAATATGCATGGCGACAAATAAAAACTACAGTTTAGCGATATTCTTAATAGATTTTACTTGTTTACAATTTTTACTACATCAATTCTGTGTTTCTAGTTCTGCAGACACTTGAATGTTTGACAATTGTCTACATGTCCTGTGTGTTATCATTTGCATAGACATGTATAAGCCAAGGACTCCTTTAGACACTTCATGATGATGTCTTATCTCCTCCCACTGATTTATATTTGAAGTAAGCCAAAGTATTTACGCAGTCTTAAAGTGACAGGCATTGTTATATTACTCAGTATGGTTGGTATAGTATTGTGTTTCAGTTTTATTTTCTTGGGTAAGTTTCTCCTTGAAATTATAAATTTGTTATTACACAGGCTTACGTCACTTTAACAACAAAGTAATACCATAAAGTCCAAAATAACAATAAAATCTCCGAATTCTGATATAATTAAATACATGAATAATTATTACAACAATTACATTTGGAAAATGATATTACAATCACAGCAAAGTTGCGCTCTTTGACCAAACTTCTTCTGGCGCATGCGGGAAAAAAGTTTTGTTTCAATTATAGTTGCAACCAAAACTCAAATATAAATATAGTCGTTCTTGATAAAATATATAGTTAAAAACAATACAATATACATAAAATATAGAGTTAAATGACAATGTAGAACAAAGTGTTGAAGTAATTACTTTGGAAATATGAAAAATTGAGATAACCATATTTTATTTTATTTATTTGCTTATTTTCCTTACTTCTATCAATTCTATTTAAAATATTTATCATATTTTTCTGTTAAAATGTAGTTCAGTCAGCTGCCGGTCTTGAATGCTTTGGAACGGTATGCGACCCGCAACACCCGGTAAGTTTTACATTTTATGTGAGCTTGATCAACACATGAGAAGTTTTTTATATACCACGCATCATTACATGTAAATGTACCACGTATCTGATAACATCGTTTTTGGATGTAAATCACATTATTGCAACTGCCTTATAAAGAACTAGGCATTGATCACAATACACCAGGTAGTGCTACATACAGAAGAGTTTCATTTGACAAAGGTGAAATCTTTTTCACAGTTAATTCATGTCCTCCTTAATTACTCAAACTAAAAATAACAATCAAGACCTGCCATACCTATATGGGGAACCAAAATTACAGAAAAATCCATACCAGAAATGATACATCGCCGAATCTGAATCTTATTTAACAATTGTACTATTTACTAAACTAATCAAGATTTTGTCTGCAGTCAAAGACTGTGATGCTGTAAAATAAATCACACGTGGATACTTAAAAATTCGAAGGATTTATTTTAAAATCTAAACTCCCCTTCCTTTTCTCAAATACATTCTTTCAAAGCCTTTGTTTATTCCACACTCTATACCACGCTTCCTCACGATTAACTAAATTCACGAATCAAAGGTATCATTCAAAAAGCCTTCGCCAAATAAAAAAAAATGTTGTATGAAGTATAAATCCTCATTTTTTTTTCAAAAATCAATTTGAAAGGAAAACCATGCTACGATGAAAAATCTTACTAAAAATATAATGCTCTTCGCATTAATAACGCGTCTTCAGCAAAGTGGATACTATCAATATATCCTCCAGAACTAGAGATAAAGGAAACGATATCTCAGTACTTAAATGTACGACAAAATGGACGATTTTAATTTCAATATTGTCAATTTCCCTAACATGGACAGGAGTAATAATTTCCCTAACATGGACAGGAGTAATAATCCAACTTTTCCTGCTTACGGAGAGTTTATTTCCACAGTTGATTCTAGAGCTAGCACAAATTATAGATACTTTCTCATTAGACATAGTTATTTTTGTGAACGCCTTTTTAATCAAAGCTTCAAAATATCTGTCTCATACGATCATTAAAGTCCCTTATGGAAAAAAATTAAGTTTCGGTCCGAACTGTGATTAGAAATTCTTTTTTACTTAATACTGGGATGATCTTTTTTTTTACTGTTTACGACCTTTCAGTTGTTGTTGAGTTGCTACCTGACACTACCGCAAAGGAAGGGAAGGTTTGGTGCGCCATACAACCGGTTTAACCAAACATATCATTTGAAATGCTTGTACCAAGTCAGGACCATTGCAATCGCCAATTTTTTGTGAGTTCTTTTCATCCTGCTTTGTCTTTTTGCCTTTTAGACTTTGGCTCTTGACCATTCTGTTCGCTAATTTTGTTATAACTCTTTTTAAAAGTTATCATTATTAATAAAGATATATATTATCTTTCATTTGTTTCAGTTTTGCAAGGTTGAATTCGGAGAAGGAGTACCAACTGGGGGTGAATGTGATCCGATTCACAGGGTAGGTATGAGGTTGATAAATATTCAGGACATGCATCCCTCCCTAAACCTTACCTTTTCAAGACTGGAGATCAAATGAAAAACACGAAGAAATGACCGAATAGTAATTTCTAAAGCTGTTAAAACAATGGCAGTAGAATACCGAAGGAACAAAGCACAAATTCCAACAATCAAAGTCAAGAGATAAGGCAAAAACCAGAACACTAAAGACACTACATACCCACAAAACACACAAATACAACACTCAACAATTACTTTGCGTCATTATCTATTACTAAACGAATGAGTAATTGAGCATAAATATAGCGTTACTCGCAAACAGCTTATAACTAAGGGCATTTCTAATCCTCGTTTTTACGGAAATGTTGTTCAAAAATGCCAGAGACCGATAAAAAAAAATCTGGAAAAACTGGAGTGTAACTACATTCTTTACGTAATAGGGATATCGACAAGATATTCTGCTTGTATCCGTTAAATTTGCTTTTAGATCTAATGGTCTGAATATTTTACACACATACTGGCCTTTCATTGATACTGCCGATGTCTACTGAAATTTATGATGATTCTTGACCAAACCTTTCGGGTAGTTTTGAGTGTGATTTTTCTTCCGTAGTGCGACAGTATTCTACCAGCAGACTAGGCTGAGCTATCCGGCAGGTAAGCGACGAGCATCCCTTGACCCATCTATCAAAATTACGTATTGTCTTTTACTCTCCTTTCAAGAAGATTGTGGTCATAGAGTTAGTAGTCAACCTGTATTTGGTTTTATTCGTATGTTTATTATACTATAGGAAAACGGGACACTTCGTGTTTGGTTGATTTTTCTTCCGTAGTGCGACAGTGTTCTACCAGCAGACTAGGCTGAGCAGATTAGCAACGAGCACCCCTTGACCCATCTTTCAAAATTACGTTTTGTCTTTTACTCTCCTTTTAAGAAGATTATAAGTTAGTACATAGAGTTAGTAGTCTACCTGTATTTGGTTTTATTCATATGTTTATTATACTACAGGAAAATGGGACACTTCGTGTTTGGTTGATTTACCCTAACACCTTCATCCAATATTTTTTTTTTTGGTTACTGGTCTCTCCGTCTGTTGTTTCTGATTTTTTTTTCACTTTTATTTATCCCAACGATATACCCGCCAGAACACATTCGCAGTCAAATACTCTATCGATAAAAACCAGAAAATACTGAAGTAACTGTTAATTTATTTTCTGCATGTGTGCATTTCAACAACATATGTCTCATCAGTGCAGAAAAACCAAAACATTTGAAATTTCCTTAACCGAAAACTTGTAAAGGCTGATAGAGAACAAATAACCAGAAGGATCTAAATAGAAAAGCCAAAATTCAGCTTAGGACAGAGCTATGCATAAGGAAGATACTCCTTAAACAAAATTTTGTAAAATTTAGATATTGCAATTTTCAATAAAGTCGGGTTTCGTGTCAGCACCGAAGTACTGACTGCTGGGTTGGTGAATACCCTAGCGGATTAACAGTCCACTAGCGGAGGCATCGGCCCAGTGGTAGTAAATAACAAAATACCGAAGTTACTGTTTATTTTTCAATGAAAACAAGCGATAATTGTATAAGGAAGAAATATAAACCGATTTAGTGTTCAATACCAAGGTCTAATATTATCGAAATCTTCTTTCCATTATTACTGTTTAAGTGACAGTTAGGTTCATTTCAATAAATGGGGGTAATAACAAAATAATATTATGGTAATAATTGATACTGTTATCAGTAACACAAAAACGGTTTTGAACAAATGCGGTTGTACTTTTAAGGTTATAGTAACTCTCTAAGGTAAGGCAGCATAGATAAATTCTATTTTAAGTGGTAGCACTAGATGGTATTTTTTATGCAAAATATCCAACAGTATCTACTTACTTTTTAATGTCTGTTTTTGTAATTACAGCATGGACACCACCCAAAATGCGGACACCCGCTGCCTCAACATGGTCATTGTCACTGTGATGATAAAGCCTGTGTTGACGAAGTTTGTAAGTACTTCACTGGGGCGATGAAATCGGTGTTGCACGTCTTTGTTAGTACTCCAATGTGATGATAAATTCTATTTTGACCTAATTTGGTGGTGATGAATTCTGTGTTGACCTAATTTGGTGGTGATAAATTGTGTTGACCTAATTTGGTGGTGATAAATTCTGTGTAGACTTTGTAAGTTTTCACTGTGATGATAAATTCTGTGTTGACCTCGTGCTTATGTCTCCTGTGTTTATAAATATTCTGTTGACCTCATGTGTAATTTTTCTCTGTGGTCATAAATTCTGTATTGACCTCGTGTGAAATTTTTCATTGTGGTGATACATTTTGTGTTGACCTTTCTTGTAAGTACTCCACTATAGTGATGAATCCGGTGTTGACCTTGTTTGTATTCGGTCTAATGGGAATTCTAGGTTGTTTCCAGAGAGAATATACATTTCTCTATGACTTAGATTGTAAGTCTTCCACTGTGATAATTAATTCCGCTGTGAGAATAAAATCTGCGTTTAAATGCTCCTATGTGATTAAAACTTTTCACTGCCCTTTGTTTGTAGGTATTGAGGTTATGCGGACTTACATTCTTTGTCAGTTTTTGTGATGAATTAGTTTATTTCTCACTGTGATAATATATTCTGTTTTGAAGTAATTCACTGTGATAAAACATTATGTGTTATCATAGTTTTTTTATGTTTGTTTCTCACTGTGAGAATATATTCTGTGTTGACCCAGTTTTTGTTACGATAGATGTAATTTTGTCGCCTTGAAGAAAAGTGTGTATTGACCAGATAGTCTCAAAATCCTTTCTGTGGTGGTAGAGTTATTTCAAACCTGCATCGTAACTTTTCAGTTCTGTTGATAAATTCTATGTTGTATTACTTGATAATGATAACCGACAAAAATAGTAAGTCTTTCACAATGACGATAAAGTCAATGTCATCTTAGTGTGTAAGTCTAATGTGTAGGAATAAATTCTTCAGTATGAAAAAATAAAGTCAATGTCATCTTAGTGTGTAAGTAATATGTGTAGGAACAATTTCTACAGTGTGAAAAAATTCTGTGTTGACCTAGTTTGTACGTTTTCCTTTGACCATGTTTGTATTAGCAACACTAAGCATTTATCTTCCGTCACCTGTTTGTATTAGTAACACTAAGCATTTATCTACTGTCATCTGTTTGTATTAGCAACACTAAGCATTCATCTTCCGTCACCCGTTTGTATTAGTAACACTAAGCATTTATTTTCAGTCATCTGTTTGTATTAGCAACACTAAGCATTTATCTTCCGTCATCTGTTTGTATTAGTAACACTAAGCATTTATCTTCAGTCATCTGTTTGTATTAGCAACACTAAGCATTTATCTTCCGTCATTGTTGTATTAGCAACACTAAGCATTTATCTTCCGTCACCTGTTTGTATTAGCAACACTCGGCATTTATCTTCCGTCACCTGTTTGTATTAGCAACACTCGGCATTTATCTTCCGTCACCTGTTTGTATTAGCAACACTCGGCATTTATCTTCTGTCACCTGTTTGATAACTCTGACTCTAAAAAAACTACGACAGTTGGTACCAACCTGGTTTTGTTGGTCGTTTCCTCCTCAAAAAATGTTTTCAGCAGGTCGTTCTAGAAGGCCACAATTGACAAACAAAGTTTTACATATAATCTAGTGCAACATGAACCATTGATATAAAATGTTGTTGTCCAAGGTTCAAATAATGACATTAACTAATCAGCTACTGGAAATCTTTTTCCATCATATTTTAGTGTGACGGGTGTCATGCATGGAGCAGATCCTGCTTAACCTTCCAGAGCACCTGACAATGCATGAAGTTTTTATGGGATTCACACTACAAGTGCTTTAGTTTAAATGGCGTTCTTGTTCAATTTGTTTGTTTGTTTTGTCTTTCTTATGTTGTCTCCATTTGTGTTATATCTAAGTAGATGCCGTGTTAGACAGTTGAAGGCTTTTTAAGAACAAAAAAGAGTTGATGCATTGCATTGTTTTACCATATATTTATAAAGACTTTGCCTCATGCAAATTTACTCTATCCACTGTTAATTTATTATAAGTCTAGTGAAATCAAAATTTACAGAAAGAAAAAGATAAGAAAACTTATTGCTAGATCTGTCAAGTAAGTAGTCGTACGTTGATGGACAATAACATGTCTCACATTATATTTGCCATCAGCCTCACCAAAACTCTTCTTATTATCTTTCAAGGTGGGTCACTCCTCAGGTTTGGAATTTTTAGATTTTAAAATCGATGTTTTAATGCGTGAGAACAATGTCATTCAAATTTTGAGCTAGTAATAGAGATATGTCAATGTGCTCTTTTTGATAAATAGGTCTTTAAATAATTGCAGGAAGCCAAACCCCTGGATTTACATTTGAAATGTGTACCGTGTTTAGGTTTCATGAGGTAATTTTAAGAATTTCGTTACATTTGATCAAAATTCTTCTCTAAATGTATCTTACTAAAATTTAACAACCAATTTGGGGGTAACTGTGCAAAAACAAAACTAAAACATTTCAGTTAATAAAATCAGAGAATTTTGAAAATCTAAAAATCTAAAACCTTAAGTCAAAACCTAACACTATGTCATAAATATCAGCAGTGACGAATTTTAAGGGAAGGTGTTTCACTCCCGTTTTTTATAAGTTATTGGTGCTTACATTAATTTGTCTTATTTTTTTAAGTTTTATTATAATGGTTTTGAATTGACATTTTTGTAATTAATGCATCAATTTATGCTGATTTGTAGACACACTCACCACAACAACAGCACAACCAACTACCCAAAGTCCAACAACACAAGCAGCAACTGTACAACCTGTAGTAACATCAGGCGCACCAACAGTACAAGCAGTAGTTACAACACAAACACAGCAGCCTACTTCACAAGGTAAGTACATCCAGTATTTGCAACACAGGTTCAGGGACAAACACACAAATTGCTTTCCAAGGTAAGTATAAACAGTAGTTACAATACAGGATCAGGAACAAACACAACAGCCTACTCCCCAAGGTAAGTAAAACCATTAGTTACAACACCGGCTCAGGAACAAACACAGCAGCCTTCTTCCAAAGGTAAGAACAACCAGTAATTGCAACACATGCTCGGGAACAAACACAGCAACCTTCTTTCAAAGGTAAGTACAACCAGTAATTACAACACAGGCTCAGGAACAAACACAGCAGCCTACTTCCCAAGGTAAGTACAACCAGTAGTTACAACACCGGATCAGGAACAAACACAGCAGCCTTCTTCCCAAGGTAAGAACAACCAGTAATTACAACACAGGCTCGGGGACAAACACAGCAACCTTCTTTCCAAGGTAAGTACAACCAGTAATTACAACACATGCTCAGGAACAAACACAGCAGCCTTCTTCCCAAGGTAAGAACAACCAGTAGTTACAACACAGGCTCAAGCACAAAAAACAGCAGTCTTCTTCTCAAGGTTAGTACAACCAGTAGATACAACACAGGTTCAGGAACAAACACAGAAGCCTACTTTCGAAGGTAAGTACAACCAGTAGTTGCAGCACATGTTCAGGGACAAACTGAGCCTACTTCCCAAGGTAGGTACAAGCAGTAGTTACAACACAGGCTCAGGGATCAACACGGCTGCCTACTACCAAAGGTACGTACAACCAGTAGTTACAACACTGGCTTAGGGACAAACTTAGCCTACTTCCCAATGTAAATACAACAAACACAGCAGCCTACTTCCAAAGGTAAGTACATCCAGTATTGACAACACAGGCACATGGACAAACACAGAAACTTGATTTCCAAGATAAGTATAAACAGTAGTTACAACACAGGATCAGGAACAAACACAGCAGCCTACTCCCCAAGGTAAGTACAACCAGTAGTTACAACACCGGCTCAGGAACAAACACAACAACCTTTTTCCCAAGGTAAGTACAACCAGTAGTTACAACACAGGCTCAGGGACAAACACAGCAGCCTACTACCCAAGGTAAGTACAACCAGTAGTTACAACACAGGCTCAAGGATAAACACGGCAGGCTACTTCCCAAGGTAAGTACAACCAGTAGTTGCAACACAGGCTCAGGAACAAATACAACAGCTTACTTCCCAAGGTAAGTACAACCAGTAGTTACAACACATGATCACGGACAAACACAGTACCCTACTTCCCAAGATTAGTACAACCAGTAGTTACAACACAGGCTCAAGGACAAATGCAACAGCCTACTTCCCAAGGTAAGTACAGCCAGTAGTTACAACACAGGCCCAGGGACAACACAGCAGCCAACTTCCCAAGGTAAGTACCTGTACAACCTGTATCGCTCACCTGGCTTTCAGTTGCTACAATCAAGCTAACATTGTAAGTTATACAAATGAACTTCAGTCCCTCAAACTTTGGTAGTTCGAACATCACCAAAATCTTGATATGTATTTTAAGTCTAATCATGTTTTACTATATTTCTTTGTTGGACTTTTTTTCACAAAAATGTTTTTGCTAAGGACCACTTTCCACACAGGTTTTGAAGTTGGACATCATTTTGTAAATGGAAGTCAACAACAATTTTCAAGACCCTATTTTTTAATAACGACATCAATATCTATTTGGAAACCAAATTTCATTGAAATCAGACTATGTTGAATTTTCCTGCCTTTTTTGTGGCCATTTTGAAAATGGCGCTCAACAAACAATTTTCAAATCGGGGTTTCAAGTCACAACATCAATATCTATTGGGTAACCAAATTTCATTGAAATCAGACAATGTTGAATTTTCCCACCAATTATGGCGGTCAACGAACAATTTTCAACACCGGTTTTGAAGTCTAAACATCAATATCCACTTGGAAACCAATTTCATTGAAATCAGACAATGTTGAATTTTCCCGCCTTTTTTGGCAGCCATTTTGAAAATATCTGTAAGCGAACAAATTTTAACCTCAGTTTTGAAGTTGCTACATCAATAACTATTTGGAAAGCAAGTTTCATTGAAATCAGACAATGTTGAATTTTCCCACCTTTTTTGGCAGCCATTTTGAAAATGGCAGTCAACAAACAATTTTCAAATTCGGTTTTGAAGTCGCAACATCAATATCTATTTGGAAACGAACTTTCATTGAAATCGGACAATGTTGAATTTTCCTGCCTTTTTTGGCGGCCATTTTGAAAATGGCGGTCAACAAACAATTTTAAACACCAGTTTTGAAATCCACACAGCAAGGCAAACATTCTATCAATTTACACCTAACCTTCATCTTCTTTAGTTTTGGAAATAAAAGACACAAAAAAATGAAAATCTTAAAAATTCCGTGAGAAAGGGCAATAACTCCTACAAAGGTTTTTGGATTTTCTTCAAAATTTCAGGGTTTGTAGATTTAGATTAAACATATTTATTAGGTTTAGACACAAGTTATCACAACTTAATACAGTCCTTTCCTTACATATAATACACATATTAATTATTTTTGACGACAGCAAAACATAACTGAAAAGTTGCAATTCAAAAGAGAAAGAGTAAAAAAGAGATGTTTGAACTGAAGGTGTTTGTAGATCTTGATATGCTGAACCTTTTTGCAATATACACTTGACCTCTATCTGTTACACTTTTTGAAATAAAAAATAAAAAATGCACAAATTTTCAGAATTTTACGGAAAAAGGGCAATAACTCCAAGACGGTTTTTCGGATTTTCTTCAGATTTTTGATATCTATAACGGTTTTTGAGTTATTTGCAAAAAACAGCAATTTACCCCTATGTTCTATTTTTAGTAACAGCAGCCATGTTGTTTGGTCTTCGGACTAATAGAACACAATTTTGAAACTGCATACCCTGGTGATGCTTCAGGCCAAGTTTGATTACAATTGGCTCAGCAGTTTCAGAGGAGAAGATTTTTGAAATTGTTGACGGACGGGCGGACGACGGACGCAAAGTGATGGCAAAAGCTCACATGGCCTTTTAGGCCAGGTGAGTTAATAAGAGAGTAAGGTAACCAAGGTAAGAGACCATCGTTTCAAACAACGGCAGTAGAATACCGAAGGAACAAAGGAGGGAAATCCACAAAAATCAAAAGAGTTAAACACCTAAACTCCAAGATCAGCTAAATCAGTAGTTCAAACACATGGATAAACACAAAAACTTAAACGCCAAAGTAGGCTTAACCAGTAGGTTGCTTAACCAGTAGTTCAAAAACATGGAATATCGCAATATTAAACTCCATATGGAATTAAACCAGTGGTTTGCTAAACCCATGGAAAAACACAAAAAATTCACGCCAAAGTATGCTTAACCAGTAGTTCAAACACACAGAAAACACAAAAACTTAAACTCTAAGGTAACTTAACAAGTTGTTCAAACATACGAGAAAACACAAAAAATTAAGCTCCGAGGTAGCTAAAACAGTAGTTCGCTTAACAAGTAATTAAAACACATGGAAAAACACAAAAACTTCAACGCCAAAGTAAGCTTAACGAGTAGTTCGCTTAACCAGTAGTTCAAACACATGGAAAAACACAAACTTCAACGCCAAAATAAGCTTCACAAGAAGTTCGCTTAACCAGTAGTTCAAACACATGGACAAACACAACAACTTGTACTCCAAAGTAAGGTTAACCTACATCCCAAGTTATCCTCAACCAAAAGTTACAATATATATTGTACTTTTCAAGATGAATGTGGTAATTTAATGCAACTGGCTTAATTCTGATATAATAAATGGATACGATGTGCAAACCATATGCTTCTGTACTTTTGTTGAACGTTTTAAGGTCAAGAGGAAAACATAGTTGTTTTTTTTTAAGAAATCAGGATACCGAAACTTGTTGTGGACAAGCTTTGCAAAATTTTGAATAAAAAATTTACTTTAATCAGTTGGAAAAAATATACAAAAACTATAAATTTCCATTTGTAGTTCGGGTGTCTTCAGTTTTTTTCCTTAATGGTCATAAGTAATTATCTTCAATACTGCTGTCGATATGCAAGCCAACACCCTAACTTATTCCGGAAGGCTTTTGCTATTACTTTACTTTAAACAATAAATGATTAAAAAAATATATTGGGCACTAATTTTGAAATTACGCTTTGCCCTCTCCAATACTTGCACAAATTACAAATGATTGAACCCTATTTATAACAATTTATATATAAGAAATTTCTGTTTAATGACAACAAAGGTAAAAAAAACAATGCAAAAATTATATGAAAGAGTAGAAGAAAAATAAAAAAATATAAAAATAAAATAGCATGTTGATTTAAGGTAGATCGATCCTAATAAAAATATCAGACAGAATTGTTTTATTTGAGATATTTTGTAATTCTCAGTCCATTTGTTCCAAAAATAAAATAAAAAATGATATGTCACCGATCATCTTTTCCTGTTATCAGGTTTTGGAAATCAGGCCAAATTAAGTATTTTTCTGCAATATTTACAAAGAATTTATAGAAAAATGTGACAACTAACTCGAATAATTCAATCCATCTCCGTATCCGATTGAAGCGATCGTAGTGAGTGGAATATAACTACTGAATTATTCGGGTTATGTGACAACATGCTTATTATTTAGCTTTCATATGAAATAAATATCAGATAGATTTTTTTTCTTTTTTGATATTTCAGAGATACATACTTCAGCTTATATGTTGAGCTGAAAAATATATATGTCACCGTTTGATTAAGAGAGATATTTTATATAGTAAACGAAATATACCATATTTACGGGTAAAGGGAGCTCACTCACGGGAAAGTGTATGACGATCTATTATGACGTCACAATGAAAAGGCCAAATAAGGAATATTCCGGCTTGAAAATCAAGTCAATTCCGCATCCGACTCGTATTTCGCAAATGCGCTAATCGAATGCGCCGTGTATTAGTGTCGATATACCTTAACCATTCCACTGATGTGTACAATCTTTATTACAAATCAAGGGTGGTAATAACAAAATTACCTATCAGAATTGTCAAGAACCGAAATCCGAAAGGCGAAAAGACAAAGCAGGCGCAAAATCACTAGAGAATATTGTCAACCGCAATGGTCCTGACTTGGTACAAGCATTTTAAAAGAAATGGTGGGTTAAACCGGTTTTATGGATGGCGCGCTAGGCTTCCCCTTCCATGTCGGTAGTGTCCGGTACCAACTCAACAGCAATTAATATTGAAAGGTTGTAGACAGTGAAAAGAAAAGTTCTTCCCGGTACTAAGTATAATAAGATAAGTCTTGTTGAATCAAAGTTCGGACCAAAACATCAAAATTTTCCACAAGGGGCACATATCTAGCAAAGAACTTTTTTAATGATCGTTTGAGTCGACTTTTTTGAAGCCCTAATACGGCGGTCACAGAGGTAACTATGTCTGTTGAGAAAGTCTGCATAATTTTTGCTAGCTTTCAACTTTGAAACGTGCAATCCGTAAGCAGGAGAAGCTGCGATATTACTGTCCATATTAGGGAAATCAAAATTTTTAAATTAAAGTTGACCCTTTCGTGTTAATTTTAGTACTGATAATCAACATTTTCGTCAAATTCGAGGTGTAAGTCAAAAAAAAGATGTAGATCTAAAGTTTTCTGTTGTTTCCTTTATCTCTAGTTCTGAAGGATATATTGATCGGATCCATTTAGGGAAAAATTCGTCATAATAAAAAGAACATCTATGAAATAGAATGATCTAGCATCTTTAATTTTATGGGCTTTAACGCCCTTCTTGTTGCTATTAGGAGATATTTTGACGTTTTATTTTATTTCAAGGTCTGCGGTCAGTGTACTTGTAGTGGGGCATTTTGCCAATGAGACAATATCTAATGTTTAAACTTAGGACATCACTGGCGATAGATATAAAGAAAAAGGAATGCCGAACATGAAAAAATACCTTCAAATATCTTTTGTCAAACAAAATAGTAAACAGATTATTAACCCATAAATATCGCCATATGAATAGAGTCAGTTCAAATAATAATTTTGCTTCGGCTTTGATTACTTTACCTTGCTAAAGGGTATATTATTAATGTCTACCCCTCTTAAGGGGGAGACATATTGTTTATGTCTTTTCCGTCTGTCGTTCGTCCGTCATTCCGAATGTTGTGGTTTCTGGTTCTGTGCTTTGTGTCTGTCTGGCGTCATTGTTTTTGTGTCTAACGTCATTGTTTTCTGTGTTCTCGTTTTTGCCCTGTCTTTGGACCTCGATTTTTGTGAATATCTCCCCTTTATTCCTTCGGTATTCTACTGCCGTTGTTTCCGTCCGTCAAAAAGTTTGTGGACGCAAATTCTCCTACATCTTTCACCCGATTTTAACCAAACTTCACAGGATTGTTGACCATCATGCCTAGATGTGCATATCGTCTCGCCAGATTGGTAGGCTAAATTTTGATGGAGTATGCCCCTTTTTCACTTAGAATTTTGCAAAATTAAGTTTGTGGACGCCAATTCTCCTACATCTTTCATCATATTTCAACAAAACTTCACATGATTATTGACTGTCATGCCTAGATGTGCATATCGTCTCGCCAGATTGGTCGGCTAATTTTTGTTGGAGTTATGCCCCTTTTTGACTTAGAATTTTGCAAAATTAAGATTGTGGACGCCAATTCTCCTACATCTTTCATCGGATGTCAACCAAACTTCACAAGATTGTTGACTGTCATGCCTAGTTGTGCATATCGTCTTGCCAGATTGGTAGGCTAATTTTTGTTGGAGTTATGTCCCTTTTTGACTTAGAATTTTGCAAAATAAAGTTTGTGGACGCAAATTCTCCTACATCTTTCATCAGATTTCAACCAAACTTCATAGGATTGTTGACTATCATGCGTAGTTGTGCATATCGTCTTGCCAGATTGGTCAGCTATTTTTTTAGTTATGCCCCTTTTTGACGTAGAATTTTGCAAAATTAAGTATTTTTTTCTATTTTATTTGTTTTTCATAGTCAGGCTTTTACAGAGTTCCCTCAAACACCACCTGACAAGGGTATCTAAGGATTAATATAAACATACACAGATACAAAAGCATGACTTTAGTTTTTTTTAAATACATATAAACACAAACAATATATAGCATTTCTCAAACAGGTTAATACCTCGCTCTATCCCTCTCCCTCCATTCATCTACCTCCCTTCTCTCTTTCAAATAGAATAACAAAAAATCTACACTTATGGTGCAAATCATAATTTATTTTAGAATGACATACCATATTTAAATGTTTCCATTTAAACTCTTTCCTACTAATGGACATTATGAAAAAAGTTTGTGGACATCAATTCTCCTACCTCTTTCGTCGGATTTCAACCAAACTTCACAGGATTGTTGACTGTCATGCCTAGTTGTGAATATTGTCTCACCAGATTGACTTAGAATTTTACAAAATAAAGTTTGTGGATGCGAATTCTCCTACATGTTTGAATGGATTTCAAACCAAACTTTACAGGATGGTTGACCTTTATGCCTAGTTATGCATATCGTCTTGCCGGATTGATCAAGTAATGTTTGTGGGAGTTATGCCCCATTTTGACATACAATTTTGCAAAATTAAGTTTGTGGACGCCAATTCTCCTACATCTTTGAACTGATTTCAACCAAACTTCACAGGATGGTTGACCATCATGCTTATTTGTGCATATCTTCTCGCTGGATTGATCGGCTAATTTTTGTGGGAGTTATGCCTCATTTTGTCATAAAATTTTGAATTTTGAATTTAATTTCTCTACAACTTTCATTGGATTTCAATCAAATTTAGTAATATTCAAAGGTAGTGGCAACATATAAAGATGCATATCATCTCCAGGAAGGTATGTATCGGGGGAGACATTCGTTTTTGTATCAAAAACACACTTCTAGTTACATTTGGTAGTATGTGTATAGGATTACAATAGATCTAGCTATCTACATAGGTTGTCACAATATACATATATAGAATTGAATTAATTGTGATTAAATTTGTTATTTTATTAACATGTGTAATAGAATGGAACGCTTATTTGAATTAGCTTATATTATATTTTTGTGAGGATGTTTCAGTCGTTTTGGTTCAAATTATATCGTGTTTATTGCATTTCATTTTATATCACAGGGGCACGTGTCTGTATGGATCACCATGCTAAATGTACGGACACAGCTTACCAGCAAATATTGTGCCAATCAACCGTACAATCAACTCATGAATATGCGGTGAAAACATGTCCTCTCTCTTGTAATCTCTGTAACGAGTACTTGGGTGAGTATAAAATCGAAGTTTAAAATCGGATGCCATCAAATATACCATGTACGATACATGTTGTTAAAGTAAGGGTTTAATTATGCCAGATTTCCTTGATCATTAACGTATTCTATTTTACAAATCACCAATGAATATACCTCTATTCTTCTTGTAACAACTATGAAAACTCCTTCAAAGCTCCTGTCTTTTGTTTGTTGATCAAACAATCAACATTCTGTAGACTTCTCGTGTATACCAATTATATCACCTGAAACGTTTACTCAAGCAATGACACATTAGTATAAAATATAATTCTATAGGACTTTGATTGATTGATTAACAATCAAAAGACAGGTTTTTTAGTTATGTTTGTTAAAAGAGAAAAACAGGTATATTCATTGTTGAATTTCAAATGCAATACGTAAACGCTCCAATTAATACACCATAGGAAAAAGAAGGGAAACGGGGAATGTGTCAAAGAGACAACGACCCGAAGGGGAGTAATAACAACTCAAAGCCACCATAAGATCTTCAATGAACGGTGAGGAAACCCCACACCCAACGGCAGGTCGGAGTTGGCCCCTAAATAAAGAGTAATCAAGTTCAGCGAAATAAACATCATCCTAGACTCCCATAGACATACAATGCTCAAGTGTCCTGTTGGTGGTTTTGACCCAATTTAAATAAATATTTGATAAATCTTTTTTTCGCTACCTAGTATATTTTGTCTAGATCAAACTATACAAGGTGCCAAATCATTTCCTGGTAATTTTATTATTGTTATTTTTCAGTCGTATGGTGGTAAGAACGAATGAAATGTTGTTTTTATTCTGATTTTTCTCAATTAAAGTTCAAGTTTTTTTTCTTCAGAGTTTATAGTCTGTTTTTTTAATGTTTTCTGGTATTTTATCCACAATGAAAATGCATAACATGTTTAGCAAAATAAACCGTTTTTTTGTTTTTGTGATTTATTAAGATTATATGCAGAAACTGAATTCACAGTAACTTCGGTATTTAGTATTCTTCTTGAGAATGCAGTCAATAAAATTTATGGCCGTAAAAAATGAATTTTCTCTTTTCAAAATTAATGAAGCGTCACTAAGGGGGTTTTGTTCCATACATACTAGTTAAGCTAAACTGACAAAGTAAAAGGTCTAATACTAATAGTACAACTGGATCACGTGAACTCAGAAAGGGCAGTCTATGCGGATATCGCCCGTCATCAAAAAATGCCCAAAACGATTGCCCACAAAACAAAGAACCATAAAAGTGATACAAATTTTATATAATTGAATTTAGCGAAAATATAAATACAAAAAAAAAAACAGTATTGAAATCAGAAAAATACTTTAACAATAAATAACCAAAGCATGCTAAAAGCTGTCAGAAAAATTGTTGTTTGTCGAAATGCCATTGAATAGTTGAAGGGAAAACTCTATTATAACAGTATAATGCATTACAACGTTGCTGAAAATCCGTTTTAACCACGTGCATCCCTGATAAACAACCTTGCCACATTAATTTTTGTCTAACTACATAAGCTCAGCGACAAAGAAATTGTACTTTAATATTACTTTGATGTAATATAGAAAGTAGAAGCTAAATTACAGAATTACCTGTGAACCGAGCTCTTGAATTTCACATCCTGAATAGATATACATGTTACTAGACACAATAAAAAACAGAAATTGGTTGAAGAACGTTCGACTCTCCGTAAATGTTCAGTTGTTACTGCACACCTCGGTATACGGCTACACTCTCCGTTTCCAGATATTCCTAAAGACACTTTTTTTTCTATAGAAAAAAAAAAGATGGGAAACGGGGAATGTGTCAAAGACACAACGACCCAAAGGGGAGTAATAACAACTCAATAATGTCTGTTATTTGGTACACTAATCGACTTTAGTCACATGTACCTGGAGACCAATTTTGTGCATTACCACCATATTTATCAGTCAAAATAAAATGATTATTTTTTTTCAGCTTTACCAATTCTAGGGTAAGATAATACATTATTTTATAGAAAGGGTAATATACAGGTATCGTATTTCCATTTTGTGTTTAATATCAGGGATTTGTCCTTAAATGATGACATTGCTTAGTAAACAAACAATTAAAAAAAACAAATATTTTTTTTCTACGAACTATTTTTTCACTCTGCGCACTTAGTTTCTATTAAATCGCATGAAACCCAAATTTGGCGTTCGCCTTAATGGTCTAATATTGAACACGTCGAAAAGCCTTGCTTGTAAAAACAGCAAAAGATACGGAGAAAGGTACAATACATCAAGAAAAAATGTAAAAGTTCTATAGTAACATAATTTTTAATTTTTGGTCGATAAACTTTGCAAGTTTGTTTATCTGTCGATTTCTGGATTTCCCAATGTTTTGATTTGATCTGCACTGAAGAGCCATAAGATGTCGAAATGGCCATATACAGAAACGAAACTTACAATAACATTGATAAATTTTTGTTATTCTAATACATTTTAATGTTGTTAAGACAGGCATTTGTTCCATTTAAGGTCAAGATATGCTCATTCATAATATTTGACCTATATTGCCGTTTATATTTACTTTAACTGTCAATGCACACATGATACAATTGGTATTGTCTTTTGTTTCAGGTAAATGACTCCCTGAATAACAATTAAATTCATCCAGTGTCATTAAAGAAACGTGTTACTGTTGAAAGTGTTTAAGTATCAGTCTTCATACACAATAGTGCGCATGCTTGGCATAATCCCATGCCGTGTCTTATAAAAAGAACAATGGCATTCTTATCTATATATAATCGTTCTTTTCTTACGAACAAATAATTTTATTTTACATTACACCTGGGAATATATTAGTCCCAGATTGCACTAATCAAAATGGTCTGAAGCATCATTACCTCTGTATGCGTCCAGTTCTCCGAGAAAATCCGTCTGTGGCCTAAAACGAAGGGGTTAACAAATTGTCTAAATATTTGACGTTAATACCTTATTGCTAAAAAAAATTGCGAACAATCTAATTCTTGTTCAAAGTTTCCTTGAATAAATCTTGTCTAAACTTTCTAGCAAACGCACGGTAAATTGGTACCAATGAGTACCTAAACTGCACCAATGTCGGAAAATTTATTTTTATGCTACATCTTAGAAACATGTTTTAAAATTCAGGTACTTATGCCGAATGTTTGGAAGTCAAAATATTTAAGGCCATACAAAGTTAAATCATTGGTTCTATTTTTCGTTGAAATTCGTGAGAAAGGGGTGATTTTTACATCTTTCTATTTGCAAAAAATAGATGATGCAGCTTTGAATTTGTTTTTTATTTAAATTTTTGTGAAATGGCAAATAATGGGTTTAACAAAATTACCCAACACAGTTGTCAAGAGCCGATTAAAAAAAACAAAACGATAAGCAGGTGCACAAACACCGAAAACAATTGACAACCGCAATGGCCTGACTTTGTCCAGGCATTTCAAAAGAAATGATGGAGTAAACCGGTTTTATGGGACGCCAGACCTCCCCTTCAACTGTGATAGTGTCAGGTAGCAACACAGCAGCAATTGCTATATATATTGAAAGGTCGTAGACAGTAAAAAGAAATTTTCCTCCGAGTGCAAATGAAAACATTGGTCTTCAATCACAGTTCGGACCAACACTTCAAATTTTTCCATAAGGCACTTATATCTATTAAAGATGATCATATGAGACGGAATTTTTTAAGTCTTAATTAATAAAATAGACACCTAGAGATAAAAATGCCTAATGAAAAAGTCTACAGGAGGGGGGGGCTTTTTTTTCATCTGACTAGATGAGGGAGCGCCTGGATATTGACTTTATATGACCTAAATAAAAATACATTTTGTGTCCATAATATATATATTTTTTTCTTCTCTAAATGGTTTTAGCAAAACAAATTTTAGTTGAATTTATCAAGGGATGGTCAATATGTTTTCCATCTTTTCCAAGCTGCAGTCAGAAAATATATAGTGGGTGCTTTGTTGTCCCTAATTCTGTAGTACTGGATCATTATTTTAGCTTGTCTAAAAAAAAATCAATGTAATAATCAATAAAAGGATATGGGGTAATTGTACCCGAGACAACGTCTCTACAAATACATGGTAAAAACAAGCGAATGAACATCGCTTTTATTGTTGTTCTTCATCTTGAAGTCACCATTAGGCCTTCAAAAATGAGCATTGTGCATACCTTATAGCACGTTTAAGAAGTAGCACTGGTTTGAATGGAATTTTTCGCTAAATGTGGAACAATGCTACATCAATGTATTTTCTGGTCATCTTGTTGCCATTCGATATCAAAATGGTGGAGTAGACTAGTTCTTGGAATACGTCTAAAGGGTTAAAGTTTGATTACTAAATGAAATTTAAAACAAAAAAGTGGCATCAAAATTTGAAATCCAATAAGTCAAAATATTTGTTCAAATCAACAAAAAAATTCTAAAAGTACGGTTACTAAATAAATCTAAAAGTAATTTGTCTTTGAGACCTTCAGGAAATTTACCAAAATTGGAATCCAATGTTGTTGAAATCCAAGTTGTGAAAGCGTTTGTCCTAATCGAACAAATTTTTAAAGTATGATTGCTAGGTAGAATTCCACAAAAAAGTGGCATTTGAGATTTTCATGATATTTACCAAAATTGGAATAACATTTTCGAATTCTAGATATTTAAAAGAATTTATGCAATAACCAAAAAAAAAGAACATTATATGCACAAATTTACAAATTTACAAAAAATTGAGTCTTTGGCGTTTAAGGCATTTACAAAAATTTGAACGTAAATTATAAAATGAAAACAGGAAACACCTACAATGCCCGAAAAACGCAATCATATGCCACAATGCACCAAGAAACAGCACAAAAAAATAATAAAAGACAAACGTTAACAACGATAGGAACTCGGGACAGCTGAAATCTGAATTTGGAAACATTGAAACAAAATTAAATCCTTAAATCCATAAATGAAGGAGGAATTCGTAGCATGCCACATGTATCAACATTGACATTTTTAGGCCTCTTGTTTTCATCAAGACCATTTCAAAAATCCGGAAAACTTATTGCATATCTGCAGCATATACTATATATATGCAACAATTTTGTAACAAAATAATAACCCTAGATCCAAAACTATAGGAGAGAGAAGGTATGAGTGTCGGACAGACAGATTGAGAAGGAAGATAAAGATTCCATACCTGCATCGAGTAAGAAACGACATTTCTACACTAGAGATAGTTAAATTTCAAATTTTTAAAGGCGAGGCTTGCCGAGCGTAATTAAAATATTTGAAAATTTAACTATCGAGAGTGTAGAAATGTCGTTTCTTACGAGATACGGTTATGGATTTTATATCTCTAATGATTTCAAGGAGATTTTGGACAAAATATGACTCCCCTTTTCTGATGATCCGGAAGAAATGTGTTCCTAGAGCGTGACGTCATCAGGCATGGTCGCCTTTTCTCATGACGTCACAACGGTAAAGTCGGAAAACGGCAAACATATTTGACGTCATAATTGAATCTCATCCAATCACTTGCCGAGAACATTCTCTCTAGAGAGGAGAACAGTATTTCTCCAACTGTTCAAGAAACGTGAAAACAGGACAGAAATTAGAGAAAATACGATATCCCAGTACTTTCATTCGAAAGCTTGGAAATAAATATGAAACAAAGAAGGGGAAACAGAAAACATCCACAATGACTGAAAATTGCTATAACATGCTACAATCTGCCAGGGAACGAAACAGGAAAAACACAAATAAGACAAAAGACAACGTAAACCTTCCTTTTCGTTGTCCCGTTTTCCTGTAGTATAATAGACATACAAATAAAACCCAATACAAGTTGACTACTATCTCCATGACCACAATTTTGAAACGAAAGAAAATACCAATACGTAATTTTGATGAATGGGTCAAGGGATGCTCGCCACTAATCTGCCTGCTATTCCAAGGACCCTAGTCTGCAGGTAAAACAATGTCGCAATATGGTAGAAAATTCAAACTCAAAACTTCCCAAAATGATTGGTAAAGAATCATCATATATTCAAGTAGACATCGGCATTATCAGTGAGAGACCAGTATGTGTGCAAACGTTTCAGGTCACTAGATCTCACAGCTATTTTCACGGATTCAAGGAGAACATCTTATCGATATCCCCTTTTACGTAAGAATGTATGTTGCGATCCAGTTTTTCTTGATTTTTTTCAAGGATTAGAAATGCCCTTGTAATAACTAACCTGTTTACGAGTCACGTCATAATTGATATAAAATGTGTGTGCTCACTTTGTTTATATAATTAAACAAATAAATTCGTTAAAATCTAAATGTAGCAAGATAAAACCATTTGTAAACTGGATTTTCCATCACCTGCAAATGTGAAATCTACATAGAAAAACGAAAATTTAATATTACTTTTGTTTTGTATAGATGGTGATTTAAAATGAGTGTTTAAATATTCAATTTGGGTAACGCTTTGAATTTAAATATTTTTAGAGCCCATCATTTAAAGTCTCTTACCTAAAAATATTACAAGTCTTTATTCAAAGATTTCAAACTGGTACTCAGTGAGTAATTATTCGAATTATTTCATACCATTCAGGGGAGCAAAGCAGTTATTGAAAGTACTTTGATAACTGACATCATGTCTTATATACTCATAAATTATAAGGAAGGATAACAGTAAACACCTACAATGGCCGAAATTTACATCACAAGCCACAACTTACAAACCGGTTCATGGGTGCCGAAACCTTCACTTTCTCTATCCCGTTTTCTAATAGTATAATAAACATACGAATAAAACCCTATACAGGTACACTGCTTATTCTAAAAAGAAAAGAGTTTGACAAAACGTAACTTAGACAGATGGGTCAAAGAGTGCTCGGTGCTTAGCTGCAGGCTGCCTCAAATGGCAGTCTGCTTGTACAACACTGTCGCACTGCAGAGGAAAAAATCCAACTCAAATTTTCCAAAGGGTTTGGTTAAGAGTCCTTTATTTCAGTAGACATCGGGGGTATCAGTGAGAGGCCAGTATACGTGTAAGTCTTCAGGTCATTGGATCCCAAAGCCAATATTGCGGATTCATATACAATAGCGTGTTGATATCCAATATTACGTAAAAAATGTAAGTTACGTCCCAGTTTTTGCTTGATTTTAATCAATTTCTGGCATTTAAAGCAACATTTCCGTAAAAACAAGGATGAGAAATGCCCTTGGTAACAAATAACATGTTTGCAAGTAACGCCAGATTTAGATATCAAATGTTCATATCTTCTGTAATTAACAATTAAGGGATGTTGAGTAAATGCAAATGAGACAAAGTCTCTGCAAAAACATGGAAAAACTAAGCAAATAAACAACGTTTTTATTGTTGTTCTTCATCTTGAAGTCACAATGAGGCCTTCAACAATGAGCTTTACTCATACCTCACATAAACTTCTTGAAAGTATTTAATAATCTATGAAATCTGTAATCTTGTTGTAAAAGTTTGGATGTGATAGTTTGTTTATACATTCATAGAAGTCGTCAAGAGTAGAACAAACGTGTGCGAATCGTACCAGTAGAAATATATATACATTGGCGGATCCAAGGGGGGGGGTTCCGGGGGTTGGAACCCCCCTTTTTTCTGGACAATCATGTATTTTTTAATGAATATCCTGGTGTTCTAGTAAGAAAATACCCTAAAAATTTCCTTACAATTCTTTTTGGAACCCCCCTTTTCAAATTGTCTGGATCCGCGCCTGATACACATCGTAGGATGTAACTAAAATAATGTCGCTGTCAAGAAAAGGGAAATTAAAAATATTGAAATCGAAATTATCCCAACCTAATGATGTTAAATTCAGGTAAAAGGAAGGTATGCAAAACTAGACATTGCACCTGATTCAAGATCGCAACAAAGGGATTAAAATATTTCGTCTTGAGTTCCTATCTCCGGATGACATAAAAGGATTAACAGTATTCATATCTCCTAAACTGCTTCGTACTTTTCACTCACACTTAAAGTAAGATATGACTTAACCGAAATACTTAAATTTACAGTAACTTCTTTATTTAGTTATTTACTACCACTGGGCCGATGCTTACGCTGGTGGACTGTTAGTACCCAAGGTGATTCACCGATCCAGCAATCAGTACTTCGGTGCTGACCTAAAAATCGATTTTATCTTGAATCTTGCAATATACCAATAGAAAAATTGCTTACAACTGAGGAGTAAGCTCTGTAGCTGATTCTGGCCTTCCCTTTTTGGTTATTTTTTATATCTATAAGATTTTATAAATTTTGGTTCATGGTCTTCCATTTTTTATTTATCTTCACTGAAGGGACATAACTTGTCGTAATGGGCATATGCAGAAAATAAAATTTACAATACCTTCGGTTATTTGTTATTCTACATTGTAGATTAGTAATATTTAGTTTGCCTCCCTTTATTTTCATTTGTCCAGATTTTCAAGCGATCATTTAACTTTATTGGAGTCGTAAGAGTATGCTAATATGATCTGCAAACCTCTTACACGACTGAATACTTATCAACCACACACATTTGTAAGAATGCTCCAGTATCTATTGCAACTGTGTACCATACTTTTGTTTTGGGGTAATTTTTCATTTTATCCAGTTAAACATGAAATTATGAGATGTGTCATTTAGGTTATTTGAGTCTTAGGGTATGCCGCCACTCCTCTAAACCCCTTGGCACTTTTCAACCAAATTGCTGTAGTATATATTGTAAATGCACAACATTTGTTTTTCAGATTAATCACGAGTATAGGGCCTGTAAGTCTGGTACAATTTTGGAACTTCCGGGATAAAAATTGTACCCGGAAGTTACATTTCAAACAAAGATATTTGACGTTTTAAACAAAAATTTGAACGTCACAATCCTCTGACGTCATGTTTTGGCGGGAAACGTTTTCGAATTGCCTATTTATCGTGGATTCTCGTGAGTCACATGACGAGACTTACAGACCCTATTGGATTTTGTTACATTAGCATATTTAATTAACAATGAAAGGATTTGAATATATCCACATGAGACAAAGACCATATCCGAGTTCTGGTATTCAGATTCACCAGTTGTTGTTTGTCCGCCCTACGTCACAAACGTTTCCGCCCCATGTGACCAACTTAATGACGTTTAAGGTTCTATGACGTGACGTTTTCTATACTGTGACGTATTGAAAAGTAGTCTGGTAAATCCTAATACCAAAGGTCGGATATGGTCTATTTAAAGCAAACCAAACATATATGAAGTTTGGAAATTACTAAAAAGAAAGGGCCAAAATTTGAAAGTATGAGTATATGAGATATATAAGAAGAATTACACCATAACTGGAAAAAGAGAAAGAAAATATATCTCTCCAAAGGAAAATCTTTTTACTGACTCCATCCTGCAGGAGAGACAAATTCAAGTCTAAAATCAACAATCAAAGGTTGTGGAGTATATGCCTTTTAGATAAATTCTTCACAAATCATGGTAAAACCAAGCAATGGAATAACACTTTTTAATTTTTTCTTCATCTAAAAGTAACCATAAGGTCTTAAAGAGCTTTGCTCATACCGCATAGTAAGGTCAAGACGGTCTCTCGAACCGGGTTGAGCGGAATTCATTTTTGTTTGTCGAACAACGCTACAGCCATAAAGGTACACCTCCATTATCAGCATCTCCTCCTTTACTACATAGTACTTTTCAACGAAACTTGCAGGACTTTCATGAGGCCTTTAATAAGGTGCAAACATTCATAAATCATAGTAATTGCAAGACGGCTCTAGCAATGGTTTGAGTAGAATTTAATTCCTAGATGTGAAACAACGCTACATCCTTGTCTCTTTTGATCACATAGGCGGGATTGCCAACATCAGATACCTGACAAGTTTTTTTTTATTTAATTCTTGATATAATTTATGTCAGATGTGAAACTTTTCCAAGTTTGGTATGTTAAAATAGTGTAATCAAAATGAGGAGTGTGCAGTGATTAGTAAGGATAAATACCAGTGTATCAGAGACTGTTATTGAATTCGTGGAATATGTATTTCTGGTCTTCTGAACCGAGGTTTATTTATACGGTGTTTTTCGTTGCGAAAAAAAACTTCAAGTTCAGAGATTGAGCCTGTGTCGCTCACCTGCAAAAATGTTCAATTACAGTTTTTTTATATTCTGTTGTGGCCCAAAATTTCTTGTTGAATAAGAACGACATAAGAAACCTTTGTAAATGACCTTCCTTACATCATATCAGTACAGTTCAGTGAAGATAGTTGCCACCCCTCTGTCTTATTTCCATATCATACATGTGTAACTTGTAAAATATTTTACCCATGAACATCCATTTTTTATGTTATATTCTAAAAGCATGTACTTTTCAGGAATTTTGGACAAAATTTTAGGAAATTGAAATTATTCCTTCACTCGATTTTCAAATCTCACAAATTTCTATACAAAGCCTATGGAGAACTTTGAAATGTACAATGTCAATCTTAATGAGTCCTACGAATGCTGAATACTCTCATGAAATTCTCGTTACTAGTAGACCTAGGTTAAGGGACATAACTCTTAAAAATCACAGGTGTGTTTGTTGAAATCATTTTCATAAACAGATTCTAAGCCTCTGAGTAACATAGATGATTTTTTNTTCTTTTTCACGTCAATGCTTAAAAAGCATTGATGAAACTAACTATTTCAAACGTCTAACTGATTTAAAGAGTTATCTCCCTTAACCTAGGTCTACTACCTTAAATTTGCTTCAATTGATTCAGAGCATATGAATGATTATCTACCCTGACAGAAATGGACTTTTTATGACATATTTTAGAACATTCACTTTAAAATTCAAATCAAATTGACAGTGAATGGTTTATTTAATATTCATCATGTTTAATTTTGAACATGATTTGTCATTTGTCTTAAACTTTAAAAATTTAGAATCTTTACCTTTCTTAATTAATGTTACCTAAGACATATATAAAATTCTTCAGTAACAAATGGCATCAGCTACAAGAAATGATACCAGGATTTTTTCCTGTTGAAGCAAATTTTGAAATATTACTAGTAAAATATGAAAATCTTGATAACAAAACTGTAAAATGTCAATACTTGCAATTGTTGTGTTTTACCAGGGCATTGGAGAAATACTGTCAGAAAACAATGTAAATTGATATAGGTTGTTCTGAATTTATCTTAGATATTATGTTAAAAAAACTTACAAATTTTCCACTTGTACCACAAAATTATTTTATAATTTTACCACAATTCTGAAGAAAATTCGGGGATATTGTTTTCGGCTCTGTCTGTCCGTCTGTCCGTCCGTCTGTCCGAAACGAAGTGACGCGAACTACTCCCACATTTTTTTAATAAGGTTGTAATAGATTGTTGCACATATGCTGCGGATGCGCAATAAGCTTTCTGATATTTTAAATTGGTGTTAATGCAAACAAGAGGCCCAAGATGTCGATTTTTACATATGTTGCATGTGATGCAAACTCCTCCTACAGTTTTATATTAAGGGATTAAATTATGTTGTAGAATTGTTGCACATATATAGTCTGCAAATGCACAATAAGCTTTCGGGGTTTTTATCTGTATCTTGGTGCAAACAACAAGCCCCTAGGTGTCAATTTTGACAAAGATCCAAAGATGTCAATTTTGACAAAGATCCAAAGATGTGGATTTTGACACATGTGTCACGTGACGCAAACTCCTACTACATTTTTTGATTTAGTGATAAATTTTTTATGCAGAATTGTTGCATATAGCCTATAGTTTTGCAATAAGCTTTTTGAATTTTGGTTGCGGTTCTAACTTTGGAAAATTTCCTGAAAATGTCAAAGACACATATTTTTTTTAAATTTTGGCATAAATTCTAATATTCTGGCAAGTGTTTGGTAAAAAACAAAATCTGAAAACTTAAGATTCTGAAAGGTGGTTCCAATTTTGGTAAATTTCCTCAAAGTCTCAATCCACTTATTTTTTGGAATTCTACCTAGCAACTGTACTTAAAATGTTTGTGTAGTTTATGACAAACATTTTCATCAATTGTATTTCAAAAATATTTGATTCCAACTTTGGTAAATTTACTGAAAGTCTCAAAGACCACTTATTTCTGGGAATTTTACCTAGCAACCCTACTTCAATTGTTTGTGTAGATAAGGACAGACATTTTCATGTGGTCAATTGGATTTCAAAAATATTTGATTCCACTTTTTTTGTTAATTTCCTGAAAGTTTCAAAAACGGCAAACATATTTGACATCATAATTGGTTTTCATCCAATCATTTAGTAAACGAACGACCTATGGACAATGTCATTTTTCAACGTTTTAAAATCTTTATCTTTAAAAAATTTATAGATAGTAAATCGAAAAAATTTTACTAAGTCCAAAACAACTGAACAGTTCTCAGAATCTGGCCTTGACAAAAACAAAAAGTAAAAATATCCATTGTTCTTACTGGGGTGAGATTGCTGGGATGATCCGACTCAGATCATCCCAGTTAGAACAAAGGAGCTGAGATGTAAAATTGTTTATTAGTAAATGAACTAAGTTTAAAGTAAAGTATAGACGAACAACGGACACCAAGTGATGACAATAGCTCACATTGACTAATTGAGTCAGGTGAGCTTAAAATGCGATCACAGTAAACAGGTAAAGACAACAAACTCATTCAGAAAGTATCCACATAACGATACTGGGTGAGTTTACAGAGATGTAAAACAATAATGTATACTTTTATTGTTTACTCTTGAAAAGGGGAGGGCTGCTTATCGGTTTTGGTTGGAATGACTGAGTTTTATACAAATCTTTCGTATGTCAAGATTTGTTGAAACCGTTTTTTTCATATTTGTCATGCAAGAACACTACAAACATGTAATAAAAAAATATCATGTATTAAACATAGGTCAGAAAGAAGTATCAAATTAAGACAAAATATTAATATAAATGGTGGCGTGAAAAGCGAATTAGTACTATCATAAAAAAATTATAATTTATAGGTTTTTTGTTAAAAGACACTTCTGTGCTACTAGCACCACAGATAACTTGCTGTTAGGTGATAATGACCGACAGGACCAGTGCGTTATCATTTAAATATATAATCCAAGGACTACCTTAGACAGTCGTGACGTCTTATCGCTCACAGATTTATCTTTGAAACACAAATTTACGCAGTCTTAAAGTGATAGGCATTGTGATATTTTCAATATGGTTGGTTTAGTATTATGTTTCAGTTTTGTTTTGTTTGGTAAGTTCAGCCTTAAAAATTTATATATTATTCGAGGAGTGGCTTGTGGTCGTTAATATGATTATATATTGGGATTATCTTCTATTAGTTTTTTGTCGGGCAACGATTAAAAGCGATTTTATGAACACATTGCCAATTAATTTTACGGTTGTTGGCGATCCCACACCAATGACTAATTAGAAACAGATATAGCGTCGTTCGACATCTACCAATATATTCCACTCAAACTGGGCCGTCTTGAACGTACTATGAGGTATGGGCAAAGCTCATTGAAGACCACTTGTTGACCCCAAGATGAAGAATAACAACATGGAAAGCGAACGTTGTTGCATTGCTTGGTCTTACCATGTATTTGTAGAAACGTTGTCATATGTGCAGTAAATTTATATCCTTTCATTACTATTTATTGTCAAGTCGTCATTACAAAAGGCTTTTATCACTTTCATGCAAAATAGTGTGAAGTCAAAAAATATTCATGGAAATCTCCTAAAAGTAATGCATTTTTTCTTTTTCCTGTTAGGTACCACAGTGCCAACAGCCACGATGCTATCACTCTAACTGTCAAAATTGCATCAAATTGGCTGCTGCATGCAGCAAATGGTGACTGTCACGACCGCACGACTCCTTAGTTAATTCTATTTTAAAATGCCTACAACCGGGATCCAAACTTATAAAAGGAACACAATTTTGTAAAAATGCATGTGATTTCTCCAACAATTGTTTTATTCTTTTCCACAATACTTCATTACCAAGGAATTGAGAGGGGTTTCATGCAAGCTTCATAAATAGTTCATTCAAATCGCAGGGAAAAAACTTGCAAGGATGCCAGCTAAATGGACTCCAGAGTCATTTACAAATATATCTGAATTTGAGGTCATAACCTTTGATCCCATTTTGTCAGTATTGCATTGTCGATTACATATTGTTTTGCATACTCTACTAGTTTGGAAAGTTATTATACCCCACGTTACGACGTTGCAGAGCATATATATTTTTTGACAGACCCGTCGGTCAGTCATTCCATCATTCAGTCAGTCAGTCAGTCCTTCTGTCATAAAAAAATTGTGTACATTATTTCAGGTAGAAACTTTTTACTTTGCAGATTTATTTTGTATAAATCAAAGATGTGCATGCTATTAGGACTTTGATTTTTGAGAATACACATGTTGAACTGAGTCATTTTTATGCAAAATATTGCTTATAGGATACACCATTTGTCCGGATAATCCTCCCACAGTTTTAAGTAAGGAAGTTTTTATTTTGCAAAATGATGGTGTATATATCGAGGTTGCACATTACATTTGTACATTTGGATTTAGTTATATTTAGAAATTTTCCACAAAAGAGTAATTTTATGCAAATTATTGCTTATAGGCTACATCGTTTGTCCGGATAACTACTGCTACAGTTTTTGAATTAGGCAGTTTTTAGTTTGCAGATTTTGATTGTTCATATATCAAAGATGTGCACGCTGTGTGGATTTTAATTTTCGATATGTTTTTACCAAAAAAAAACCCTCGGTGAACTTAGTCATTTATGTAAGAGATACTGCTAACTGCCTCATCATTTATCCGTAGAGTTCCTCTCCCAGTTTTAAATGTAAGAAGCATTTGTTTTGAGGATGAATGTGCATGTGTCAAAGATGTACAAAAAGTCATGCTACTTGGATTTCCACCTTTGATGATAAAATATAAATATACATTGAAATTTTGTTGAACCAGGCTTTTTTCTAATAGACAGGGTGAAAGCCAGATTATATTTTTTCAACCCAGCTGATGGTCAAAGAATGTTTGTTTGTATTGTTTGGTTTGTTTTGTTTTTGATCAAATCAAATGTTCCGTGCCTTAACTGATTAAATTTTGTTCAAAAATTTTTCTACTGTACATTTTTATCACATTTGGTTTAATTTCCAAAGTTCAAATTTTCCTGTATAAGTCAAAGTTTTATCTCGGTTCTTTAAAATCCTGATCTAATCCATATTGTTAATGCCTTATTCATATTAACTTTCAAACCATTAAGAAAATTTGTGTTGTGTGTCGTCTAGAGTCAATGATGAATCATCAGCATATTGACTTAGTAAGAAATAACAAAATACCGAAGTTACTGTTAATTTATTTTCTGCATATGCGCATTTCGACAACTTATGTCTCATCATTGCAGATCAAATCAAAACATTTGGAAGTTCATGAAACAAAAACATATTAAAGCTAATAGAGAACAAAAAAGGTCTAAATAGAAAAACCAAAATTCAGCTAAGGACAGAGCTCTGTATGATGGAGATACTCCTTAGTTTTAAACAAAATTTCGTAAAATTTAGATATTGCAAGTTTAAATAAGATTTCAGATTTATTCAATTGATACGAGGTATATTCTTGGATTACTCTTACGAGAAAGTTCTAAAACTAATATTGATAAATAAAGAGAAAGCGTATCCCCAGTATGTCTAACTGATAGCAATCAAGGCAAAAACTGCAATTTATATAGAAGGTTTTATTGTATACAAAGAGATGGTGCGGATGATTTGAAATGAATTTCTTAAACAATGAATTGTGACTGTAAAAATATATAACCTGAGTTCTCAAACTCCTATTACATCCACTTGTGATGAGCAGAGGCATATGTAGGGCAAGGCGGATTAGGTGTAATGTATTTATAGGTAAATGTCAAATGTCGCTGAATTGATATGCTTTTTGTCGCTGAAATAATAATGTCGCTGCAATGAAAAAAAATCGAAATGTCGCTGAATTTATCACCCCCGTTCTTTCCAATAAACCAAGTTAATAACTAAATTGCCGAACAGAATTGTCAGCGTTCGAAATTTTGAACGGCAAAAAATAAACAGTAGATCAACACCACGGAAAAATTCGTAGTCCGTATAATTTGTCTTGACATTGACACGCATTTTAAAATATTTTAATTTTATTTTTATCACTTTTTTCTAGATATCTTAACTGCTACGACTTCATCTTTATTTTCAAATAGAATAAGCAATGAATGGATATGGAGAAAATGCACACGAGATAAAGTCTATACAAAAATATGGTAAAAATTAAAATTTTACATTAAAAAATGAACCAGAGGCTCCCGGGAGCTTGTATCACTCACCTGGCTTCCAGTTGCCGCAATCAAGGTAACATTGTAAGTTAAACAGTTGATCTTCAGTCTCTCAAACTTTCGTAGCTCGAACATCAGCAATATCTTTAACTATATTTAAAGTCTGATCATGTTTTCTATATTTCTTTGTTGGTTTTTTTTTACTTCCACCTTTTCTGGCAGCCATTTGAAAATGGCAGTCAACAAACAATTTTCAACTCCAGTTTTGAAGTAGTGACATCAATATCCACTTGGATACCAAATTTAATTGAAATCAGATAATGTTGAATTTTCCCGCCTCTTTTGGTGGCTATTTTGAATACTGCAGTCAAAGAATAATTTTTAACATCGGTTTTGAAGTTGCGACATCAATACCTATTTGGAAACCAAATTTCATTGAAATCGGACAATGTTGAATTTTCCCACCTTTCTTGGCGACCATTTTGAAAATGGCAGTCAACGAACAATTTTAACATTAGTTTGAAGTTGCAACATCAAAACCTTTATGGTAACCAAATTTCATTGAAATAGGACAATGTTGAATTTTCCCGCCTTTTTGGCGGCCATTTTGAAAATGGCGGACAACGGACAATTTTCAACACCAATTTTGAAATCGAAACATCAATACCTATTTGGAAACCCAAATTTCATTGAAATCGAACAATGTTTAAATTTCCGCCTTTTTGGCGGCCATTTTGAAAATGGCGATCAACGAACTATTTTCAACACCAGTTTTGAAGTCGCCAAAGCATGGCAAACATTTCATCATTGTATACTTAACCTTCATCTTCTATACTTTTGAAAACAAAAGACGAAAAATAAGAAAATTTTTAAAAAATCGATGGAAAAGGGCAATAACTCCTACAATGGTTTATGGATTTTCTTCAAAATTTCAGGGTAGGTAGATCTTGATATGCTGAACATTTTTGCAATAACACCTGACCGCTATCTGTTGCCCTTTTTGAAATAAAAAAAATTAAAAATGCAAAATTTTTGAAAATTTTACGGAAAAAGGGCCTATAAACCCGAGATGGGTTTCAGATTTTCTTCAAAATTGCACAGTGGGTAGATCTCATTATGCTGATCATTTTTATTTCTGTCAGATTTTTGATATCTGTAACGGTTTTCGAGTTATTAGCCAAAAACTGCAATTTAACCCTATGTTCTATTTTTAGCAATGGCGGCCATGTTGTTTGACCAGCCGAATAATCGAACACAATTTTGAGAAGCCATACCCT
This sequence comes from Modiolus philippinarum, assembly GCA_002080025.1. Classification (NCBI taxonomy): domain Eukaryota; kingdom Metazoa; phylum Mollusca; class Bivalvia; order Mytilida; family Modiolidae; genus Modiolus; species Modiolus philippinarum. The sequence continues at coordinate 116,147 of MJUU01011729.1, forward strand.
GGTGATGATTCAAGTCAAGTTTGGTTACATTTGGCTCAGCGGTTTCAGAGGAGAAGACTTTTGAAATTGTTGACCGACGGACGACGGACGCATAGTGATGGCAAAAGCTCACATGGTCTTTTAGGCCAGGTGAGCTAAAAAGCGACAAAATTTGAAAGTATGATAGTGCATCCATATGAGAAATTCTCCCAAGCACAAGTTCACAAAACCTAAAATGTATATAGAGCATACATCTCTCGCATGGGGAATCTTTTTACGGACTCCACACTGCAGGAGAGACAAACTCCTGTCAAAAATAGACCATGAAGGAATGTGGAGTAAATGCACACGAGACAAAGTCTCTACAAATACATAGTAAAAAGCAATGGAACAATGCTCTCATTGTTGTTCTTCATCTTGAAGTCACCATGAAGCCTTCAATTTCCGAAATGGCCATACAGCTCATTAAAATTATTGCAGTTGGAGTTAACATATGTGTTATGGTCTCGTATTCATTTACTCCATATCCTTTCGTAAAATATTTAATACAGGAGTTTGTCTTTTATTGCAGTGTGGAGTTGGTAAAACAATTCCCCGTGGTAGAGATGTATGCTCTTTATTTTTCTTAGATATGGTGTACTTGTACATGAGATAATATCTCATGTGTACACTTTGTTCAATTATTTTTATCTAAATTTATGTAAATTCTAAAACCGAAAGATTAACTCCCTCCATCGTAGTTTTGTCCTTACCTATATTTGATATTACTGATTATTCGGATTTCGTTTGGTTTTTATCCATTTTAACATTTTTTTTTTGAAATAATGGATTTCCTTTGTTTGGGTTCTAGTGCTGCTGATGAGAAATTAATTTCCGAAATGGCCATACAGCTCATTAAAATTATTGCAGTTGGAGTTAACATATGTGTTATGGTCTCATGTTCATTTACTCCATATCCTTTCGTAAAATATTCAACAATGAGCTTTGCCCATACCTCAAAGTAACTTTTAGTGAGTGACACACTTGCTCGATAAATGTATGGTTCCATAATTTATAATATCTCAGATCTTGAAATCTAAAATCCTAATGAAAATAATTCTTTATTATTGTATTCAAACTATGTTGATGTCTCAAAGCTGTTACTGAATACCATTAAAAACTAATCCATTAACAATGAAAAGATATGGAGTAAATGCACAGGAGAAAAAATGTCTACAAATATGTGGTGAAACCAAGCAACAGAATAACGCTTTTATTGTTGTTTTTCATCTTGAAGTCACCATTAGGCCTTTGATAATGAGCTTTACTCATACCTCATAGTAAATTCAAGACGGCCCCTAGCACCGGTTTGAGCAATGTAAATTTAATAAAATGTACATGCATGTCGTTACCTTTGACATTCAAAGATATCTAATTACGGAATGATTGAGTATGCATGGCTGTGGTATGACAAAATGTTGAATAAACTAATCAAGTTTATAATTGGAATTTCTCTGAGCCATTTGTCTTTTTCTTAGTTTGTGAGAAAATAATATCCCCCTCCTAAATAACAAAATACCGAAGATACTGTTAGTCACGTTTCGTAGAATGGCCAATTCTAGAGATCAAATTAATACATTTAGAAGACCATAATCCGAACGTTTGTACATCTGATAAATAACAAATAACAATCAAGAGGAAAGCTGTTAATGTGACAGCAAACCGGGTTTTTCTTTTACATAGACAGTAAATCTTACATGCGATTCATCACTGAATATCAGAAATGTACATATTTTTGATGTCCAATGTTTAACCCTTCACTTAACTGGCATATTGCTATAAGTTTTTAAAATAAATTAAATAAAAAATGTCTGCCATATATTCATTTTGATCTCCAAAATAAAACAGCTCTTCATCTGCAAAGTATAAAGTTTGCATCTTGAACCTGTAAACAATTTGAACCATACAAATAGGGGTACCCTGTTGGTAGAAATCTGACGTAAACTTGGCTAAGTTAAACATACGGTATTTCTGCCATGTTTAACCCTTCACTTAACTGGCATATTGCTATAAGTTTTTAAAATAAATTAAATAAAAAATGTCTGCCATCTATTCATTTTGATCTCCAAAATAAAACAGCTCTTCATTTGCAAAATATAAATTTTGCATCTTGAACCTGTAAAAAATTTGATCCATACAAATAGGGGTACCCTGTTGGTAGAAATCTGACGTAAACTTGGCTAAGTTAAACATACGGTATTTCTGCCATGAATAATGAAAATCGTTGCACAAAGCACAGGTCTGATATATGTACAGTCTTCAAAATAAAAACTTCCTACCTCAAAATCTTTAGGAGATTTGTTCTGGACATTTGGGGCACATTGCTGGAAGATATTCGACGTAAAAATGACCAAATTCAACAACTTTTGATTTCACCAAAAATGAAAATAAAAGAACCATGAACACCTCTGCTATATGAGCAAATGATCTGCAATTATAAACATTCCTAGTTTTGTTAGCAGTACTGTAGGAGATTTGCTATGGACAAATAGGTAACACTATTAATGAATATTTGACCTAAAATGACTAAGTTCAACAACTAGTTCTCTGGCATAAACTATCAAAAACCAAAATTAAATACCAAGCACACCTTTGGTATATGTACAACTGATCTGCAAAATAAAAACTTTCTGTCTTGAAAACTGTGAAAGATTTGCTCCGGACAAATGATTACCCTGTTTGACCTAATAATGACGAAGTTCAACTAGTGATATTTTTGGTTTGAATTATCAAAAAATCAAAGTACCACACCTTGAATATATGTAAAACTGTCCTGCGAAGTAAAAACTTCCTGCTTCTGATATGGACAAAAAGGTATCCTATTAGTAAATATTTGAAGTAAAATGACTAAGTTTATCAATTGATAATTTTTGGCATCAATTATGAAAAAAATGATGACACTGATCTGTGAAAGGGGCCGCTAAATTTTAATCACATACATTTTTATGAATTTAACATAAATAACCCGTGTTCATCTTTGTATGTGTGTGTCTCTTCATTTTTCTTTTCTGTGACGTGCTCGTGTTGTGTCATTTATTTCTTTGTTTTGTTATGGCTCCATTATCATTGTTCGTTTTAGACTGGTTCGGTTCTCGCTTACTTTATTTAATTTATTTGTTTACTTTACTTATCTTTATTCATATTGATATGTTTTATAATATTATTTTCTATAATTATGCAGTTCAGACAAGTGCCCGTGAACCTGTCGAGTGCTTTGGAACGATCTGTGACGGGAGTCATCCGGTAAGTTTAACAATTTCCTGGCTTACATTAGCAAATCAGCACAAGCGATGAGTGATACAGTGTTTTTTGTCTGAAATTTGCTTTTTGTCTGATTTTACTTTTCGTCCGTCGCTTTTTGTCCGAAAATTTTGCTTTATGTCCGAAATTTGATTTAACATTGTGTTGATTTCGTTAGAAATCAGCATTTAAGTTTGTGAGTTTATGTGAAAAAGAAAGGAAATGGGGTAAATGTCAAGGAGACAGCATCCCATATCCAGGTTAAAACGACAAAAAACAAAACATCTAGGGGTCACCATATGGTCTTCAACACAGGAAGGAACCTCACACCATATAGTAAGCCGTAAATGGCCCCGAAAAGGTAAAAAAGTGAATAAATCAATGGAAACAAACCACATCCAATAACCCAAATATCAAGAAACTAAAATTTTATAAGAAGACAAAGACAAGCCAATGACCAACATATTCCTGACTTGGGACAGGCGCAAAAATTGCGGTGGGGTTAAACTCGTTTTCTTAGATCCAAACCCTCCCCCTATGTGTGGTGAATGGCTAAAAATAAATACACAAAAAGACTCACAGTAAAAATCAAACTAGAAAAAAGTCCAACTTATCAAGACGAGTACCCTTACCCATAAAACATGAAGACAATAAACACAGGTACTGTCCGGACAAATGCTCGCAGTTAGTGACAGCTAGCTAAGGACATAATTTCCGTTGACTATGATATCAAATCTTCTTACATATGAAATTTCAATTGAAATACTTCTAAATAGATTTGGTATAACAACATCATCAATTATGAAAGAAGAACATGATATTGTGCAATGCCAAATACTGCCAATATGAAAAATTGTTTAAATTTAGTTATGGTGTAAAGCATTTAAGAGATGATCAATATTTTTGCCAACAAAAACCAGAAGTAAAGATTTAATAACAATTAGGAGATAACTGTATTGCATTTGAAGATTTGGAGGCATCAATTGGGGATTTGATGGTCGCAAATTGAGTTTACTGGCGACGCTTTAGCGGAGCCAGTAAACGGATATTTGCGACCATCAAATCCCCAATTGATGCCTCCAAATCTTCAAATACAAAACAGTTATCTCCATTCTAATGTAGTTGTACATTTTACAATGTTTATTACGTTAACTACTTTTGAAATCAACATCAGAACGGCGAATTGCAATATTACTCCACCTGGAATATAGTCCCGTTATATAATTAACAATAATTCATTTATTTTCGACTGGATTTTAAATAAAATCGGAGATTTAATTATGTTATTTGAAATAATTCATTTTATTTAAATAAAAATATATTTGCATGAGCGATTTTCTTTTTCAAAACCAAAAGTGCATGTCATTTTACTAGGGCAATATGGCGCCGACAAACGGGTTTCCGACTGTCAGTCAGAGGGAAAGGATATTTGTTATTTATCGAGGCTTACTGGATTTGGAAATATGGTAGCGTAACATTGACAT
>MJUU01011729.1:121290-136747 GCA_002080025.1 Modiolus philippinarum
ATATTTGAATTGTTTGTATCCTGGGTGCTGTCGTCGGCGTAAGTCATAACGCTCGGTCAAAATCTGCTTCTTAAATATCTCTGTTTCATTTATGTAACAAGACACTTGTACTTTCCTCTTCGCTCTGAGAATTTTTTTTACTCTCTTTCAAAATGTCCACCACAAGCCGAATGCAGAAGTTGAAGCGATGTGTATTGCCTCCATTTTATTTCATAAACAAGCGCGAATTAATTGTGTCAATTTCAGGAATGTCAACCGTGAAATCTATACCTTGAAAATTATAGTATTAACCAATCAGATAACAGTATTAATCACAAACTACATTAGAATGCTGTATTTATATCCTTTATGAATAAGTTTGTTCAACGGATTAATAAGTTTTGGAAGGACAATTTTTGAATTTATGCGCTTTGTAAATGATAATTCCATAGAAGTTTGGATGTGAAATGCCCTGATGTATAAGAGCCCTGCATGTAGAACCAAATTTTCTTAATAAGTCAATGTATCTATAATAAAATTTAGAGAATGTTTTTATCAATTTATGATATATTTGTTAATGTTAAAGTTTTTATGCAGTTGTTCACTTGCCAAGGTCAAGGTCACGAGGTCAAATATTCTGGTACCATTTTTTTCCATTTGCAACAAAAATCTTATTCTTCAAATCAAAATTAAATTATTTATCAGAACATTTATTTTTCTCCAGCCCAAAATGGCCCAAGCCCCCCCCCCCCCCCTTGAAAATCAAATGGTCGTCCCCTAATTACAAAAATCAAAGTCCAGAGAAGTGGCTCAAATGAAAAACACCGAAAAACAATGACATCTGACAAAGAATTTGTTACGTGAGTGATTAAAAATAAATCTTATAAGGAAAACGAGCCCAAAAATATTTGGTTGCTAGATAAAACCCAAAAAAATTAAGTAGCCTCATAGAGATTCAGGAAATTGACAAAATTGGAAACAAGAATTCTGTAAATCCAAGATTTGAAAATGACTGAATTTAATGAAATGAATAAAAATCACATGGTTGCTAGGTTGAACTAAAATAAAAAATTTGAGAGGTCTTTGAGAATAAACAAAAAAAATTGAATATTCTCGCTGCTAAACAATCAACTCGATAAAGCTGTATAAAAGAAATTCACGGGTGCAATAAGGTCAGTCATGGATCACCGACACAAGCAATACTGATTATGGACAAATGTCCCGTTCAGTCTTTGCTTTCAGGGTTCATATATATCAAATTGCACTTAAAGAAAAGCTATTCCTCTTTTATCATATATAACTTAGCATGTGAATAATTTGTATCCTATCATCGCCACTGTCAGCATGACTGTTTTCTGAAGTTTTCTTAATCGCAGTCTGTTCATTTGAAATCCGACACAACTAACACTTTCTTCAAATAAAAAAACATGAAGCTTACCTTTTACGGCAGCTTCGGTTTTCATTCATATTAATCACAAGACAGCAATACATGTACTCCACTATCACAGTCCAAGACAGCAATACTCCACTATTCCAGTCCAAGACAACAACATCCACTATCCCGGTCCAAGACAGCAATACTCCACTTTCCCGGTCCAAGACAGCAATACTCCACTTTCCCAGTCCAAGACAGGAAACCTCCACTATCCCGGTCACAGACAGCAATACTCCACTATCCAGGTCCAAGAATCCCGGTCCAAGGCTGTTAAAGTGTGTAAATATTTTACTTACTTATCCTCTTCGTTGCCATCTTCGCTAGCCAAGGGTTACGATCCGTTCCTCTCCTCTTCACCCTTGGCCGATTGAGCCACAATTTGTGAAACATCAGTTTCAAATTATCCCCATTTGAAACAAGAGTTTCAGTATGATTTATTGTTATAATTAAAGATTATTTATTGCATCTAATAATACAACAATTCACAATATATTTAACTACAAGAAAATCACCCTTCAAAAGTAAAGAAAGATTATAAAATCGAGGCAATTTTGCAAAAAAGAAAAATCACTAAGCACTATATTTTAAGTTTTATTGTTACGATATATATTCAAAATCTGAATGAAAGATCATTGATTGGCTACAGCGAAGGTTAACTGCAACCAATCAAAAACGTGGATTTGAGACTACAGAAATCCAGCTTGATCTGCCAAGGGTGAAGATGAGTGGAGTGAATCGTAACCCTTTGCTAGCGAAGATGCTTCGTTGCTTATGGAGCATAAATTCGACACAATATCTTGCTCCAAACAAATCTATTCTTTGCCTTGTTTTCGACCTCATTTCATGTCAGCTCTAGGTCTTCTATGTCTTTTTCCACAGTCCGACGCAATGTTGTTATGTCCTTTCCCTTGTGGTTTCAATGTTTGTTATAACGCCTTTCTCCTTTCTGAAGACCTGGCCTAACCATCTGAATTCCCTTTGAGTTGTTTTTTTTAAAAACTGATGTTTGCATTGTGATGGTATCTGGTCAAAAGAATTTACAAAATCTGAGGAAATGATGGGAACCTGACTGTAATTTCATGTCTGCAATTGTAACTCTTCAACATTCACTCACATATAACCTTGTTTAAAACTAAGGAGTATCTCCCTCATGCATAGCCCTATCCTTAGCTGAATTTTGACTTTTCTATTTAGATCCTTTTGGTTATTTGTTCTCTATCAGTTTTTATAAATTTTTGGTCAATAGACTTCCAAATGTTTTGGTTTGATTTGCACTGATGAGACAAAAGTTGTCGAAATGTGCATATGCAGAAAATAAATTAACAGTAACTTCGGTATTTTGTTATATACAAAAAATAATTGTATGATGGAATTACATAATTTTAATTTGGTTTTCTGCTAAACTGTTTTGATTTGAAAAGCTGCTCTTGTTTTTTTCGATATCTTTCTGAGTTTATATTTGGAACTTGCAGCTGATATGAGGTAGGGGAATTTGTCCGCTTATTATTTCACTGCTATCAACTACAATTTTCTTTATGTAAATATAATATGCTTTATTTTGAAAAAAGAATCTTTGTTATAACAACGGTATACACAAGACATAGTTATGTAACAATAAACCATCAATACCATGATTTGAATTACAAAATTCTGGGAAATATATGATATGAGCTTCATCAAAAGTAAGAATTGTAGAAAGAATTTTATTGTTATAAAATATGACGCCATTGTATATTAACATCTTTTCACAGGTTTGCAAGGTTGAATTTGGACACGGAGTACCAACTGGAGGTTCCTGTGATAGATTGCACACGGTAAGTAAAGTATATGGTAAAAAAGCCAAGGACATACATTCTTATAAGTTAGCATTCCAATCTGGTCAGGCTATAAATACTACAAAAGTATCTGTTAATTCCAGTCCTGCAGAAGGACATTTCGACAACTTGTGTCTCGTCAACGCAGATAACTATCAAACATTTGGAAAAACAAATGTTAATGCAAAGAAAAAAAACCTGATATAATCAAAATAACTGAAAGGATATTGTAAGATATATATCCATTATCTAGTGTCTAGATATTGTTACTTTCAAATTTCCATTATCGAGATAACCATATTGTATTTTAGGATTTAAAGATGTAAGTTTTAGTTTTGTAGATTTCACTGTCGCAAACAAAGATTTACCCTTTAAGATCCTTAAATACAGTAAGTTATCTATATTCTAATGCATATGTGAAAAAGAGCTGTAATTGACATATAGTCTCTAACATTGTTTCCAGTTTATTACGTATATTTATCACATCCAGATAGTTAAATTTTCACATTTACTTTAATACTATTTTATTTCAAAAAATAGCAAATGGATTGGACAACAAGGTGTACCAACTTAGCAACTGTCCTCGCCTTACAGATACAATATATATACATAGCATAGCAACAGGCAATACAACAATGTAAAGATATCAATTTAATAAATAGACAGAAATGTAAATGAGAGTAGAAATAAAAATAAACAAAAGGGGAAATATGAAAAAAAAGAAAAGAAAAGAAGAAAAGAATGTAGATTGACCAGTCTGAAATCGTTTTGTTTGGTTTATGAAATTTCTTACCTTTTTAAAAAATTTTGAATTCATGCGAAAATTGTCATTGCCGAATAATATGGTTTCGATATTTTCACATTTTAAAGTTCGAAGTTTACCGAGAACTTTTAAATGTGAAAATTTTAATTTTGTAGATGTGAGAAATTATCGTAATAAACCGGAAAACAATGTTAGAGATTTGTTCTCTAATTCCTACTCAATTTATTTGACCTAAAGCGACCTCCGTAGTCTCCAGTCTCAAATATGCCGCCATTTTTTTGCTATCATCGTTGCTATGTGTATCATTGCGCCTTTCATTGAGAGGGGTGTTGAGTGTAATATTTTTTTTATAAAATGTCATATTGTCAATAAATTGGGTTATTTTAGTCATAAAAATGCAAAAACCATTTCGCTAGACAATGATGCAGGTGTTAATTTCATCAACATCCAGTTGCACTATTTCTGGAAACTGACAAGAGACATTTACTTGATTGGCCAATCAGTAAGTGAGATCAGTTTCCAAAAATGTTGATTATTAATTTCATCTAACATCATTTGGGAAGTATTATTTTGAACAAGAATTAGAGAAATTGTAATTATTAATTATATGTCTTCAAAGTGACCATTACTAAGGGACCGACCATTTAACCTGAAAAGGGGGGGGTTTCTGGACAGAAATTTTTTGGCGTGAAATTTTTTTATTTCACATGTTTCAACAATTTTTTTTTCAAAATTAACATTATTTTTTTGGGGCAGAAAGCCTCCTTCAGAAAATTATTTTCATCATTTAGGCAGCAAAAATATTTTTCTCCCATAAAATAGGCTCCAAAATATTTTTCTAGAAAAAAAACCCTAGCCCCCCTTTTTTTTAAGTTAGATGGTCGGTCCCTAACTACACGGAATTTTTCCGATCTAATCATAACCTTTTAACTTGTTCAGCCATTTCTGGGACTAATATTACTATTATATTAATCCCATCCTAGGTCGTTCGAAGAGCTAATATTAATCAATGAATAGTCAGGAGAAAACAAACTTATTTTAGTTTACCCTTAATTATTGACCTTAAACATGTGATTTTTAATGTATATGTTTTAGCACAAATTGGAATCCAGTAGGATCCAGACTCCTCCTAGTAAATATTAGAATTCTAATTTCTATTGGGACAAATTAGAATTCCAATATGTACTGGGTTTAATCCAGTTCAAATTTGAATCCTAATTTCTACTGGGACAAATTAGAATTCCAATATATATTCGATTCAGCCCAGTACAAATTGGAATTCAAATTTCTTCTATTAGAAATTTGGGATATCCTGTTTTATACTAAGAGGATTCCAGATCCTGCTAAATTTTTAGTATGATCCGAATCCAAATATTTTGTTCAGGGAGATTCTGGATATTACCGACATTCAAAGCTGATTTTTTGTTTATTTTGTTAAAAGAAGTATGTATTACACAACATTTTGATTCATGATAACTAGATACTAACACAATAAAATGACAAGGAACATATTTTAAAAATAACTGATCATTTGTTGCAACATTTAGTTGAAACATGTCTGTGACATTTAGATCTTTTAATTTACATTGACAAAAATGGACGTTTGAAATCTAAGCTGTATGACAAACGTGATGATTTTAACTTCCCAATTGTGAACTTTCCCTTTCTGAGCAGCAGTATACCTATCTCTCCAGCCTATGGAGTGTACATTTCACAGTTGATTCGTTACTGTCGGGCATGCAGTTTATACAGTGACTTTTTAGTTAGAGCAAAAACACTGTCCCAAAAGCTGCTTAGTCAGGGATTTGTTCAGCCTTTGTTACTTTTATCCCTTCAGAAATTCTATGGCCGTCACCATGACATCATTGACAGATATGACGTGTCTGTGTCCCAAATGAAAACGGACATTTTCAGCTAGATTTCACGTCTTCACGGATTTGACATAATCGGATTTGACTCAACCCTGGATTGACTCACTGATAGTGTGACGGGTGCCGCTAGCGGAGCAGGACATGCTAACCCTTCCGGGGCACCTGATGTCACTTCCGGTTGTCATGGGAATTCACACTATGAGTGCCTTAGTTCTTAATGTTATCTTTTTATTTCCGTGCATTGTAGCTGTCTCACGTCCTTGTTTTGTCTTTGTTTTTATCTGTTACCGTTTTTGCTATGTCTTTGGACTTCGATTTTTGTAGTCATCGCTTCCCTTGTTCCTTCGGTATTCTACTGCCGTTGTTTGGTACAGGAGGGAATTTTGGATTTACGATTAGAACATTGCATTGTATTACGTTTCCAAGAGAAATTACAAATTGTGGTTGTTAAAGAGTTGTCATTCAATGAATGATTTTCTGATGTGCCTGAAGATGTGAAATGTCAGTGAAAGTTTTAGGATCTGCTGCACTTAAACCAGGAAAAGCACTTCTCAAATCAACAAGATCAAAATCAGAATAGTAGTTTATACTTAGGCTTCATTCCATGTATTGCACTCGGTGGATGTCCTTAGTACTGGATTTGGCCTCCTATTTCGATATTTTTGGTGATGAGTACTTCTTTTTTTTAATTTCATTTTGATTATGGCTTTCCATTTTATTCGATTCTAATGCTGCTGATGAGAGGTTACTCCTTGAAACACGTGTACAGCATCACAAAAATCACCGTTTTTTTTATGCAACTTAGTTATTTTTGTATTTTAAGATTTTAGAACATAATCACTCCTCCACGAAAAATCTTTATTTAGAGCTTTTATTCTTATAAACCACACTTGACATTATATAAGGCTATAGGCAATTGTTGGCCATCTGACTGAAAAGAGATAAATGCCAGTGCTATTTTTATAACTATGTTTAACTGTTAGTAATGACAACTTCCTATCATCACAAACTGAAGTGTAGCTTGAATTGATAATAATAATAGCACTACTATTTTAATAATAATATAAATATAATTAGTTTAGAAAATCATTTTTTATCGTCCAATTTGCTTGAGATTCATTTCACAAATGAAATACACTGACCTTTAAAGAATAGTGAAAAGGGTTACCTTCAAATTTTCTTTCCTATCCTAATAATTGTTCATTCAATTTCATTCAAAGAAGACAAATAAGGTTTTCATCCGATTTGTCTTTTTTTTCTAAAGGACTTCGAACGGCTCTTGACAACTCTGTTGGGTGATTTGTTATTACTCCCATTCTCAATGGTGCATTATACAACCTTTACATGTATCTGGATATGCAAGTTTTACTGCTTATGGAAACTTGTGAAGTGACATCTAAAGAATTTCTGTCTCATTAGTTCAATTGTTCGTCCTTGATTATACAAATGATTGAATGGTCATAATTGATTTTGAAAATATCCTATAAAATTTCTTGGAGGGGTGATTATGTTCTAAATTGGTCAAACAATGATTTGCCATGTTTTATGTACTACAAAAAACCTCGGCTAAGCCGAAAACGTATTTTAAATAAAATGCAATATTGCTGTAAGGAGTAAGAGCTAAACAAGCACAATATTTATATCTCTTTCAAAATTAGACAATCTAATCTTATACTTACAAGATAACATAACACTGAAATAACCGTTCACTTAATTCCTGCATATGCACATTTCGACAATTTATGCCTCATCAGTGCAGATCATATCAAAACAATAATCCATATACCAAAATATGTGTAAGTCCTGACAGAGAACACATTACCTAAAGGATCTAAAGAGTAAAGCCAAAATCAGCTAAGGACAGAGATATGCGAGATGTAGATACTCCTTAGTGTTGAACCAAATTTTGTTGAATTTATATATTTTATTTTTCCAAATAAAATCGGTTTTCGGACAATCGCCGAAGTACTGGCTACTGGGTTGGTGAATAAGTGATTAAGTGGGTTAAGTAATCACCAAAATAGAGGAATGGCACATAAGGAAGGGACATATTACTGATTATGTTTACTTACCTACTAGTTAGTATGATCCAGAATCATGATATCTCAATTTCTCTTCGCAGAAATTAGAATTCCAATTTGTACTGGATTAAATCCAGTCAGTACAAACTAGAATTCTGATTTGTCCTAGTAGAAATTGGAATTGTACCAGATTAAATCAAGTACAAATTGGGATTCTTATTCCAGTAGAAAATAAAATTCCAATTGATACTAGGAGGATTCTGGATCCTACTGGATTCCAATTTGTACTGTAACATATATATCATTGCCTGACAGGTTTACCTCCTAGAACCACCCTTTGAAAATCATAGTCAAATATATATATAATAGTTATTGAAGAATTGTTCACTTTCGTTATTTATGGACTTCATTATCGCTGCCACACTCAGTGCCACTGACTTCAGGTAGTCTATGTAACGCTTTTGAACAATGTATCAATTACTATCATGTTTATTTCATTGAGAAACCATGTTTTGAAAATATGTGTTGTCGTATTTCAAAAGAGGAAATCTGGGTACCTATTAATTGAACGATCGCTTAGTACTGGGCTTTTAAGTGCGATATTAATTTCATGTATTGCATAACGTCTAATTAACTCTTCAAGGCCACACAGAAAGCCCATACTCTTTTGCAGTCCAGTTTATTTATTTTATTTTTTTTTCTAATTTTTAGTCGTTTTAGGTAGAAGTGCCTGTTGTATTTTTCAGCAAATATTCACAGCTTTATCATTAGTGTCATTGTCAGTGTCAACTAACTATTTAATGACTGTTATTTTAATTACAGCATGGAAACCATCCACAATGCGGACATGTTCTGCCTACACATGGTCATTGTCACTGTGATGATAAATTCTGTGTTGGCCTCGTCTGTAAGTATTTCACTCCGATAATAAATTCTGTGTTGGCATCGTCCGTTAGTATTTCACTGCGATGATAAATTCTGTGTTGGCCTCGTCTGTAAGTATTTCAGTGTGATGATAAATTCTGTGTTGGCCTCGTTTGTAAGTATTTCACTGTGATGATAAATTCTGTGTTGGCCTCGTCTGTAAGTATTTCAGTGTGATGATAAATTCTGTGTTTGCCTCGTCTGTAAGTGATAAATTTTCTATTGAATGTGGATTGGTACACCTGAGTAAGCCACAAAAGTTCCACTCGTTTATTTATTTATTTATTTTATTGACAGTATTCAAATTATACGTGTTCATATTAGCATTAAGCCATTTTCAACAATTTTCACCGTTTTGTTTTCTGTCGAGTGGTCACCAAAGAAAGCCTGTTCCTCAAAATTATTCAGTATGTACAGAACTTGATTTTGGTGTACAGAATTAGCTCTAATTAAATTTTGACCGATATTTTTTTTCAGATTGCCGTTGTGATATATAGAATATACAAAATTTGTTTTGGATACAGACCTTTTCACGGCTAGTTTTGTAAATGTTCCTCTGTGATAGTGTTTGCATAGTTTCATAGCTCTTGTTGATCAATTCTGTGTTGACCTAGCTTCCACTATCCATGTGGGATATAAGCAACACTCTGCATTCTTTTATCCTCACCTGCCTGATAACTTTAATTTTCAAAGGAATGAGTACACTAGCGAAGGAATACCAAAGAAAAAGGAATGAACATTTTAAGCCAAAACACACGGCAATCTAAATGTAACACAAACAGGGACAGCATGATACAGATTCAACAAACAAACAAAAATAAGCAAGAACGCCATTAAACTAAAGCACTGGTGATATGAATCCCACACAAATAAGAAGGCATCATCAAGTGCTCTGGAAAAGTAAACATGATTCGCCGATGCGTGCGATCCGACAGAGATTGATACCAACTTAAGTCATTGGTAGCAAACCAAATGTGTTCAACATTCTAATTGGCCACGAGCGACAAAGTTTTAAATCTAATATTGACTTAAAGTACTCTTAAATTTGTCAAGACTAAATGAAATTCCGAATGATGTGCATGTATAACTAATTTTAAAAAAAATATACAGTAAGAAACATCTGCTGAGAAGCTAACAATGAGAGATAGTTACATGTATACGGAGGCTAAATTTATAGTAACTTCGGTATTTTGTTATAATTTTCGTTATATTAACCATCAAGCTGATCAATGCTCGTTCCTGTTATCTCTTGAGAGCGGAAGTGATGCCACTGCTTTGGACTACTGTAATGTTTTTCTTTTCTGGTTAAGTTTATATGTGTACTGCATTTCTCAATTATATGGCTATGGATTTGAACTTAGATTTGCATTTCATTATATCATTCATCAAGACATGATTACATGTACTTTGTTATTTGTAGACACATTCATGACAACAACACCACCACTCCCTACAACACCACCAACTACCCAATATATGCCACCTACGACACAAGCATCAACCATGAAACCTGTAGTGACAACTGGCGCACCAACGGCACAACCAGTTGTCACAACACAGACTCAGGGACAAACACAGCAGCCTACTTCCCTAGGTAAGTAAATACAGTAGTTACAACACAGGTACAGGGACAAACACAGCCACCTACTTCCCAAGGTAAGTACAACCAGTAGTTACAACATAGGTGCAGGGACAAACACAGCCACCTACTTCCCAAGGTAAGTACAACCAGTAGTTACAACACAGGCTCAGGGACAAATACAGCAGCCTACTTCCCAAGGTAAGTAAAAATAATAGTTACAACACAGGCTCAGTAACAAACACAGCAGCCTACTTCCCAAGGTAGGTATAAACAGTAGTTACAACACAAGCTTAGGGATAAACACAGCAGCCTACTTCCCAAGACAGACTCAGGGACAAACACAGCAGGCAACTTCCCAAGGTAAGTATAAACAGTAGTTACAACACAGGCTCGGGGACAAACACAGCAGCAGACTTCCCAAGGTAAGTACAACCAGTAGTTACAATACAGGTTCAGAAAAAAACACAGCAGACTACTTCCCAAGATAAGTATAAACAGTACTAACAACACAGGCTCAGAGACAAAGACAGTTGCCTACTTCCCAAAGTAAGTACAACCAGTAGTTACAACACAGACTCAGGGACAAACACAGCAGGCAGCTTCCCAAAGTAAGTATAAACAGTAGTTACAACACAGGCTCGGAGACAAACACAGCAGCCTACTTCCCAAGGTAAGTACAACCAGTAGTTACAATACAGGTTCAGAAACAAACACAGCAGACTACTTCCCAAGATAAGTATAAACAGTACTAACAACACGGGCTCAGAGACAAACACAGCAGCCTATTTCCCAAAGTAAGTACAACCAGTAGTTACAATACAGGTTCAGAAACAAACATAGCAGACTACTTCCCAAGGTAAGTATAAACAGTAGTTACAACACAGGCTCGGGGACAAACACAGCAGCCTACTTCCCAAGGTAAGTACAGCCAGTAGTTACAATACAGGTTCAGAAACAAACACAGCAGACTACTTCCCAAGGTAAGTACAACCAGTAAGTACAATACAGGTTCAGAAACACAGCAGACTACTTCCCAAGATAAGTATTAACAGTAATAACAACACAGGCTCAGAGACAAAGACAGTAGCCTACTTCCTAAAGTAAGTACAACCAGTAGTTACAACAGAGGGCCATGTACCCAATACCCATGGTAGGTACAAACAATATATACTGGTATCACACATGCTCCAGCACACGATATATTTTCACTTTAAGTACAACCAGTAGTTAAAGCACGTGAACAAACCTAACAATATCAATCCCTAAGACAGCTCGACTACTAGTGACAACACAGAACAAACAAAGCTACATACATCCAAAGGTAAACACATCTAGTAATTGCATCAAACACAGCAACCTGTATCTCAAAGTAAAGTCAATCAATAGTGACAACACAAGAAGAAACATTTATACCTACATCAAGAAGTAAGAAAAAACAAGATAGGGATAATACGACTTCCAATCACTGTAATCAAAGTTAATAATTCAAATTGCAATTATTCACAAATTAAGGGCGAACACTGCTTACCAAGGTAAAACAGGCAGAAAATAAAACAAATGGAAAACGGAAAACACGTAAACTTACACTTTAAGATAAGCAAAACCTTTGATACAATTAAAGACAAACACAACAATTTAAATCCATACAATAACCCTGATCACACACATATCCACTTATATTCTAAGTAACATACAACCAGGAGATACATAGGTGTATTGGTCTTAAATGTCAAATGCTAAATTCTGATATTGTGTTAGTAAGACTTAAATGTTGCCATATGAATACTATCAGTTCAATTTATAGTTTTGATTTCGTTTGGTTTCCTTTTCTTAGGTATATGTAATGTACCTTGTGTAATTTATGTAAATTTGAGTATGAATTATTAAGGAATCAATCCCAGTAATTTACAAGATAGGGTAAAAAGAAATGTCTACATACTAGTTCGTCATCTATAACAGAGCTACACTTCACTGTAATTAATAATATAAAATTTTCTGTTATTTATTTTGTGAAACTAAACAAGAAAGTTAATATATGTGCAAAGACGATCTAGTCGTTTGTAATCACTTAAATTGTGTTTGCTTCATTTTAAATTATATTACAGGGGCACCTGTCTGTATGGATCATCATGCTAAATGTACTGACACAGTTTACCAGCAAATTCTGTGCCAAACAACCGTTCAATCTACACACGAATATGCAGTAAAAACGTGTCCACTCTCTTGTAATCTCTGTAACGAGTACCTTGGTAAGTATACATTCCAAGTAAACAAAGCTTTCAAAAAAAAAACTACAATATATCCCAACTTGTACGATTCGCTCGCATTTGTTCCAACCTTGATGATTTTAATGAGCGTAACCTTACTCTCACATCCAAACTTTTACAACAAGGTTACAGATTTCATAAATTATTAAATACTTTTAAGAAGTTTTACAGAAGATATGAACATTTGATATCTAGATATGACGTGACTCGGAAACAGCTAATAACAAAGGGCATTTCTCATCCTCGATTTTATGGAAATGTTGTTAAAAAATGTCAAAAACTGATTAATAATCCAGAAAAACTGGGACGTAACTTACATTCTTTACGTAATAGTGGATATCGACGAGATATTCTGAACAAATCCGTTAAATTGGCTTTGGATTCCAGTGACCTGAAGACTTTACATATATACTGGCCTCTCACTGATACTGCCGATGTCTGCTGAAATACATGAAAACTCTTTACCAAACCCTTCGGGAAATTTTGAGTTTGATTTTTCTTCCGTAGTGCGACAGTGTTTTACCAGCAGACTAGATTCTTTGAGCTAGCCGGCAGTTTAGCGGCGAGCACTCTTTGACCCTTCTTTCAAAATTACGTTTTGTCTTATGCTTTTTCTGTTCCAAGATAGTGGTCATTGAGTTAGTAGTCTACCTGTATTGGGTTTTATTCGCGTGTTTATGATACTATAGGAAAACGGGATAGAGGAAGGGGAGGTTTGGGTACCCATAAACCGGTTTAACCATACCACTGGCTTTTGCTGGTGCCTGTACCAAGTCCGGCTATCCCGAGTTCCTATCGTTATTTATGTTTGTCTCTTGTTTTTATTATTGTTTTTCTGGTGCAGTTTGCTTGTAAATTGTGGCATGTGATTGTAGTTCCTGGCCATTGTAGGTGTTTGCTGTTTTCCTGTTTTTGTAATTAAAAGATTGAATGCAATAAAAAAAAGTCTCGGCCACATGTTGTTTTATTTAAGGATGGTCACTCCTCAGGTTTTTGAAACTGTCTCTGACTTTGGGAATTCTCTACTTTTATAAATCATGGTACATTAGAAAATTTTTTCACACTGACCTTCATTTTTCTTTTTAAAATATGATTGTATATATCTTCAAAAGACTTTTACACAATTTGTGCTATGCGTTGAGCTGATCATGCTTACCCTTCAGGAGCACCTGATGAGGCCTCATTTTTTATAGGGGTTCACACTGCTGGTGCTTTAGTTTTGTGGTGTTCTTGTTCATTTTTTTATTTCTTTTGTCTTTGTCAGACTGTTTCAATTCGTGTTGCTGTGAATTGGATTTATGATTTTAGAATTTCCCGTTTCCTCGTTCTTGCTTCGGTAATCGTTTGCCGATGTATTTGATGAACTTCTTGCTATTGCCATAATGCAAATTGAATGAAAGGTCTAAGGAATTAGGTTTCCGCTAAAATTTTAGGCATTTAAATCTCAAAAACGGCCACACTGACCTATCAACATATTGTGCTTAAAATGATGTATGATCAATATTCTAATAAATAAGGATATTGATGTTAAATTCTTGATATTATAAAGTTGGTGAGTGACCATCCTTAGGTATAAATACATTTCGTTGACAATAAGAATGTTTTGATATGAATTTTGCCCTGCTTCATTTGACAAATCCATTTTTTCCTATTCAATATTTGTTTTAGATCAAGCTATTTAAGGTGCCAAATTTCTGTCCTACAAAATTTATTATAAAAAAGAAGTGTTTTGGCGATGTGTTTGAATAAGTTATTATCCTGTACATTGACAAAGTATGATTCCTTGTGACAAACCAGTAATCAAACTCAATATACCACCTTACAACATCATACTAACTATGTAGGGACAAGGCAAATGTCACCATTGCATTTCATGAAAACGTTATCCCCACACACAGGTACAGCTTAAATATGTGTCGTTTTGCTATAAAAATTATGAAAAATATAACTCAATAAATAACAAAATATCAAAGTTACAATAGACGGCGAAACAAATATACAACAAAATCAACGCCACGGTAGGTCGACAGGATATATATAAACAAAAACAAAAATATACTTCATATCAAAAACATATTTAAGACAAGTACAGCATACATAATGCATTTAAGATAAACAAACTTATAATAGAACTGTATTTTTGATATAATACTATCCTAACATTAAAGTACAATGAAGAGTTGCACGCTCCACACTTGTGCTGCGTTCACACGTTATGCATTATCTGATACTTTTCCGAAAAAATACATAATATAGAAAAAAGAAGGGAAACGGGGAATGTGTCAAAGAGACAACGACCCAAAGGGAAGTAATAACAACTCAAAGCCACCATAAAATCTTCAATAGTTTAATACGTTTTATCGATTACGTTCACATCGCTGTTCTAAAACGTTTTACGAAACGTTTCGAAAACGCATTACGTTCACACGATTCTTTCGCATCTGAAACGTTTAAGATTTCGCATTTTTTTTTTCATGTATGCTGCGTTCAAACGTAATACGAAATGACTAAATACCGAAGTTACTGTGAATTTAAATTCTGCATATGCGCATTTCGACAACTTATGTCTCTTCAGTGCAGATAAAATCTAAACATTTGGAAGACCATAAATTCAAAGATGTTTAAAAACTGAAAGAGAACAAATAACCAATATGATCTAAACGTAAAACAAAAATTAGCTAAGGACAGAGCTTTGCATGAGGGAGATACTCCTTAGTTTTCATCAAAATTTACAAAAATTTAGATATTGTAAGGTTCCAAATAGAATCGGTTTTCGGGTCAGCACCGAAGTACTGACTACT